>OMKR01000638.1:0-12476 GCA_900302355.1 Cyttopsis rosea
GGGACAAATGCACGCTTCAAATCCCCTCCAAGCATTACAGTCTGTTTGTAGCTTAAAACTCTGCCATTTGAAAGGTTGTGATTTGGGACATTTTGTTTCTGTGTTGCAGGAGGACGACTTCATCCCGTTTGCCGTGCTCAACATGATGATGGGTGGAGGCGGCTCCTTTTCTGCCGGGGGGCCCGGGAAAGGCATGTTCACCCGGCTCTACCTGAACGTACTCAACAGGTGCATCCGTACTGATAGAATGTAGAACGCTGTGTGTGGCTGGATTATAACGAAATTTTAGAAAATGATTATTGCTTTATGTTTCTTACAGCTTTACCACTTGACTCTGCAAACTCCTCATGCACCACTGAAGACTGTTAAATAATCAATATTGTTCTGTGCTTTCTAAGGCATCACTGGATGTACAACGCCACCGCCTACCACCACAGCTATGAGGACAGCGGTCTGCTGTGTATCCATGCCAGCGCAGACCCAAGACAGGTCAGTACTGGCTCAGAACAACATATTATAGGCTGGCGGTCAGGCGGTTTATCTGATCTCTGCTGTGTACCGTCTTCTGCAAGGTGCGGGAAATGGTGGAGATCATCACCAGAGAGTTCATCCAGATGACTGGCACCGCAGAAGAGGTAATGAACTGTTAAAATTAATATTCTAGCAAATCCAGTGGGGTTAGTTTGTATTAAGCATCGTTGGAACTCTCTTTGAATGTAACTTGCTTATACCCGCCATCATCCATTTTCCCGATTCGTCAGAACATCAGTGAAGTAGAATGCTTCCCTTTCCAGATGGAGCTGGAGAGGGCCAAGACGCAGCTCAAGTCCATGCTGATGATGAACCTGGAGTCCCGGCCCGTCATCTTTGAGGATGTGGGCCGCCAGGTTCTCTCCACCGGAAAACGAAAGCTTCCACATGAGCTGTGCACGCTCATAAGTGAGTCTGATCACTACACGGCCGCTTTGTTTGATGCAGCTATAACGGCTTTAAAATGTCTTCATGTGAGAAGTAGCTTTTAAAATGACTGGTTAATAGGTTATGGAGCATCATGAGGTTTAAGAGTATTCCAGCAGCACGGACCCTAAACCCCTCGCGTCCTCTCGCCAGGCAACGTGACGGCCGGCGACATCAAGCGGGTGACGACCAAGATGCTGCGCAGCAAACCGGCCGTGGCGGCGCTGGGCGACCTGGCGGAGCTGCCGTCCTACGAACACATCCAAGCCGCGCTGTCCAGCAAGGACGGGCGTCTGCCGCGCATGTACCGCCTCTTCCGATAGAACCCCTGCCCCTCACCCCAGCACTGACGGCGTCACTGTCTATAAACTGGACTGGAAGAGACTCTAGCGTTCCCTCCCACGCAGAGCTCCTCGGAGCCCCCCCGGAGGGGACTGCGTCCTGACTCTCCAACCCGGAAGTTCCGCTGAGAGCTGCGGTTTTAAAAAGGAAAAATTCATTTTATTCTCTGTCGGCCTTGGTGAACACTGGCGTACTTGGGAGTGTTTTACGAGTGAGAGTCTGTGCTGTAACCTGATGGGATCCTTTGCTCAAGTTTTTCAAGGACAATTTGCCCTAAAACAACAAAATTGAGTAGTGATCTTAATTTAATGGATGTTCCCATAAGCGCGTTTTCTGGAAGTGTTGAGTGAATGTGGTTAAGGTAATAGGATTTAGGAGGAAAGTCACCAAACATTTACCGCTTAGATTGTCTCTGTCGTTTTTTTCTTGTACAGCTAAATGACAAGTGATGTTTGCCCACAGCTGATTCCCAGCTCTTAGTTTTGTCTTTTTCTATTAAGCACTGCTCAGAACAGTAGCACGACTCCGTTCAACTGCCAAAACTTCAGAATGGTCCCTTGCAGGGCACACTAAATATATTAGGCACTGTGGAAGTATTTGGTTGGGGGAGGCCAATCGTGTAACTGTTTACTTCCCCCCACCCCAGTCAAACTACCTGTTGTTTATGTGTTGGTGTGGATGTGCTTGCCAAGTACCAGAGGTAAAGGTCAGAGAGTCAAGTAAGAGGTCGGTTTTCACTGGGATGGAGATCAGTTTTCCTGAGTACACTTAGTGGAAATCCTGCTCACCATATTTCATAAACTTGCAGGTCAACGGTCTCACGCACATATTATTTTACTGGACCCAACCTGGATTAATTATACGCACCTATCTGTATGTAAATGTAATCATGGCCATAAATAAAACAGATTATTTTAAAGGTCCCCTCTTGTAAACTGCTGTTGAGCTGAGTTGGACAATAAGAATACTGCAGTGCACTTTTAAAAACATTTGCTTTTATTATGTCACACTAAATGGTCATTATGAAGAAGAGGTCACCAACAAGACCCACAGGCACTTTCCAGAAGCGTAAGGGAGTTTTCTCCTAATTCACTTAAACACCAGAGCCACTGCTCTACATGCAAAAAAAACAACATGAGTTCAGTCAGCTGATTAGTGCAGTGCAGTACAGTACATGGGATGAAGGTGCACGACATCGAGCCAATAGATGAGTGATAAGGCATTGAGCTGTACAATCTGTTTCATAGTGAAGGATCAAAATAAATACAGTATAAGGTTTTGATGGGTGCCATGTTCCTGGTTAAAGAACTGAAAACTACACAAAGTTCAAAAACCAATTTCCTCAGTAAAAAAACAAAGACAACACACAGTAATCTAATGCTTCAAAATATTCAGTTGGGATGAGGTGGTTTGGGAAATTCTCGTGAAGGTTTCTGTTCTGGAACTTTGAGCCATAGAATAAAAAGGAACATCAAATTGGTTCAAAAACTCACCTGCTGGTGTATTCGAGTCGTACCACAGTTTCTGAGGACTGTAAACGGTTTGTTTGTGCAGCCAAAATGAAGTCGGAAGGCATTTAAGAACTGATGCACCGTAAAGAGGAAAGGTTTAAACATCGTTATGGTCCGGAATCAACCTCGCTCGTTAAAAACATATAAAATCGTTAGAAATTGGGCATAAATACACCAAGCCTTGACATTTTAATGAGTTCTCAAAGCCGCAATGACCCCACTTCAGTCTTGTTTGCCCAGAGGGGGCTTTCCAAATAAAGTCCAGACCTCAGTGACTGTCTGACCTGAAGGCCCTGCCCTGCAGACAGACAGACAGCTTAGTGTTGCATTCCAACACGCTCTCACTTAGGCACAGAGCAGAGATCTTCACGGGTCCCAAAATTTGGACCCAGGAAAATCATCCCGAGGTCGGATCCACTCGGGTATTACACTTAATGACACAGACCCGGGACCCGAACCAAATCCAATTGTCTATAATAAAACGTGGGCCTGAACCTGTAGACTGGTGAAGACCTCCAGCAGAGTTCCCAGTGACTCTCCAGTAGAGGGCACTCTCACCTCAGACATCAAGGCGAATATTGGCTTCCACGCCTTGGATTCCCTGTGTACGTGTGTGTGTTGTGACTTTGGTTGGAGTTTTGCTCAGGAGATGGAGCAGATGGTGCTGCTGCTTTGGTTCTTCATGGCCTCCCTCATCTTCAGCTCCCGGCTGATTCTCCTCCGGATTCCCTCCAGGTACAGGCTCCGGTCAAACTGCCCTCCGCCCAGGGGGATGCTGCCGTACACACGGTACATATTAGTAAACATCAGTAGCCTGACATCGCCAGACCAATTCACAAATGCATATTAGTCTGGAACCTCTCCGTTCATTTTCGAATTCCAAGGGGTGTTGTCAATGGGCGCCGACCATGTCTCTGGACACAATTGAATAGACCTACAACCAATCAGAGCAACGACACGTGTGACGTAGTGCTAAGCAATGGAAAAATGGCGACCAGTGGGGCCAGTTGGTAAATTAAAGTTTTACCGAATCCTGTCGGAAGTACGGCAAACACATCTTTCTTATCAACAAAAGCTTTAAGTGCGGTTGTTTGTTCTTCTTTTAGAGAAAATATACCGTCCAGTTTGTTTAAGATAGCGAATTCAACAGACCGTTCCACATCAGCGGCAGCCATCTTGGTAAGGTGCCTGAATGGTGCTCATCGTATCAAACCCCGCCCCATATTAGATAAACGGTTGTCATTGGCCAGACCAGGGTAAGATCGGGTGGAAATTTGTCTAAACGGGAGGGGGGTCTGACGTATCTGCCAGAGCTCGCAGATATGTCTGGTTCCCAGGCTAACATATTAGTACATATTAGTAAACCCAACATGGTGCTGACTCACCATGTCAACAAAAGTGTATTCTCGCAGTTCTAAAAAGGCAGAATGAGTGTGAAGAATTGGATTTATTTTACAGTAAGTGAGTATTCCAGCTAAGATAGTTGTCACTTTCTTCCTCCTTTCCTATTTAGGAAATTTTTGGCGTTAAAATCTGTTATTTGCAAAGATGGTAGATGGTAGTGACTGTAGTCGATGTATTGCAGCAGGCAGTGCATTAAATAGTTCTAAACATGCAGAAGGCGGCCTAAAATTTTCACTGATTCAAATCACAAAACGCATTGAAAGCTTGGGTGGAAAGTAAAGATGTGCGTTCCTAAACTCATTGTATGTTTTTATGCATTATATCTTTTAAACACTGGTAACAACCAAAACAATAATGTTCAATTCATTAAGTTGGATTGGTGATTCTGCCTTCTGGTGTTTAAGTATGTAAATGAAAAATTAGTATAGTATATATGTATGTAAAGTTTTTAGTTAGTAGAGTACATTGACTGTATGTGGAAGGTGGAACTCACTTGTCCCTGCCCGGCCTCAGTTTGACCTGGAAGACACCGATGACGGGCCGGTGGTCCGAGGTTTTGATGCTGGAGCAGCTGGTGTATTTCACCACCTTGATGTCGTCCACCTGCCTGTTCCTGAACAGGATCCTGTCCTGTAGGGAGGTAGCGTGGTGTGAGTTCCACTATTAGAAATAGTAACAACAAGCAATGTTCACCTAAATAGTCACATCTCTACTGGTATTATGTAACCTAAGCGTTATTTTTCGATCATTGTGAATCAAACCGAGTGATTGGCATCAGAATCTTGATCCCGTATTGAAAGAACAGCTTGAGCCGACTGCCACTCACCAAGCTTCAAACTCGTTGTAATAGGTATTGAAGTTTGGTGAGCGGCAAAAATACCAGAGTTTTTATTCTATTTAACTTTTGAGTCACTATTTTACCTGGATTTTGGACATTGAACATTGGATATTCATTTAGGAAATATAGGATACCTTGCGGTTCGGATAAATTACATTTTGCTGGAGTGTAATGCAGCAACAGAGTACAGTTTCTTCATGAAATTTCAATTTCAATTTTGTGATTAAACGTGAGATTGACTGTGATTTATCACAGAAATCTTGTGATTTCTTGTGTGCAATTTAGAAAACGAATGGTTTGGCAGCGCTGGTTTAAAGGACAGGAATAGAGACTCACTGTGTACGAAGGCGTTCTTTGTTTGGAAGTTGTGTCATAGACATCGCAACCGATGTCAAACTTGTACGTTGGCAGGAAGTGAATGGGCGCCTCCTGGAAGCCTTTAAAGATGGATCCTGAGTGAAGCCAAAAATAACAATAAGATTTTGTTAAAAATACAGATAAACAGCTGGGCTCCACAAAGTCACACCAAGTTATAACTTATATTTGTGGCTTCTCTTGATACCAATTGTATTTACCATAAAGTTTTTTTTTTTTATTGCATTTATAATATTTCTTGATTTGGTTGATTTTCTTATTGAAATAAGTAGCCGGTCAGAGTATTACGAAAGTTTTTTAACCGAAAAATAAATGCCCACCGTCTTCCATTTCGCTGGAGAGCTGGTCGTACTGCAGCAGAGCGCCCATGTCGGTGCCGACCGTCTGCTTGATGATGGACTCCACGCTCGGCTTGTCCTTACCCAGGCGGAAGTTAAAGTCCCCGAACCAGAAGACCTCGTCGAACCTCGTGGTGACGTCGGCTGGAAGCATAAACAAAAAGATTCAGATATTATAAGATCTGCACTGTAAGGAACATTGTAATTCATACCAGATACATATCAGTAATTTATTACTTTATACGGAATGTGACTGTTTGAATGAACCCCAGAAACCAGAAATAACTGGTTAATAATAACTTTCACCCCCAAAAATGTAGAATAGTTCTCTGCATTCACTTGGTAGCGGTGAGCCACAGAACCACACTGAAAATTATTTATTTAAATTTCACTTTCATAAAACTAAAAGAGAATGGTATACTACAGCACACAGCATTCTGGGGAAACACTGTTTTGCTGTTAACAAAGAGTCAAGTACAAAAAAGTTTTAAAATGAAACATATTAGTTGATCTTTAAACTTCAGGGGATTCGAAGGATTAATTGTGATACAAATGATTGCGATTGACAATTGAATTAGTATTTCACAGTATAATATTATAATACACGTCTACCTATTGACATTGAACATAAAAATTTGGGCACAATTACTTTGCCTCAAGCCAACTGATGGAAACTCACCTAATTCACATTCTGGTTTAAAATTCCCTTTACATTCGAATGGAAACATGGTTGTGGAACGCTTTTAGGAAATGATTGCGGTTAGGCATAATATGGCAGCTGTATTTGTGAGCATCACATGGTTTTCAGACGGACTCACAGGCTGTGGAGCGGTAGGGGTTGGTGTCCGGAAGGCCTTTGGGAAGAGCCAGGGCCTCAACGATCTTGTTGTAATCTAGAATCCGGTCGTAAACCTTGGCGTCTCCGGCTAAAGGAAGAAAAACGTGACCTTAGAACGGATGCTCAGGTTTGTTTTTACCAAGATGGACAGCAACGTATTTAATTTTCTTTGATGCAAATTATGCTGCTCATAAGCTGTAAAAGTACAACTTCTGAAACAGAGAAAACAGTTCTTTGCTTGTTTCGTCAGGAGGAAGAGGTCAGAATCTTTTGTTTTCACTTTCCTTATAACTCATCAATTAGATGCGGGCCGCATTAAATAGTTTACAGGGCCGGATGCGGCACCTGGGCTTGTAGTTGGAGACCCCTGCTACACACAATAACCTCTGAATACACTAATGGCAAATAGAAAATTAACTCTAACAACAGACATACTGTATATGTCAAAACCACCAGTGTACCAAGGGAGGAATAAACCTTTTGGTACTCACAGGTAAAGTGAGAGGTGATGAAGAGGAAGGAGGTGCCGAAGAAGGTGAAGCCGATGCCCACGGCCCCTTTGGTCTTGATATGAGAGATGATCCTGGTGGTGACGGTGGCGTGCTCCACCTCTGTGCACACACACACACACACACAATAGTCACAGGCAATATTGGTATAGATAAGAGTGGGGCATAAAAAAAACAGAAAATGAATCAATTCAAATTTAGTAATCAAAGGCGGACCAAACTGAGGGTCCTTGATGTGAAAAAGGTTGAGAATCACTCCTATGTTACTTATGTCGGACCGACCTGAGCAGAACCAGATCAGGTCTCTTCTAACAAAGACGGTGAGATACAGAACGCCGTGAGCCGCCGCGTACAGCATCACATAGTAGGGCCCCAGAGTCTCCTGCAGGCGGATCTCCCACTCCCTCCTAGGAACACCAAACACACACACATCAACATATCCAGAAGACCCAGAGCCAGAAGTGTCTGACCTCGGGCAAGTACACAGAATGCTCACCTGTCAGGAGAGCCCTCCTGGATGCCGATGACATAAAAGTCTTGTGCAAATTCAGAGTCCGGCGGAAGGAGAAGGTCGTCCAAGTTGTTTGGAAGCCCCTGGGGAACAAACGCAAGCAGAGTTACACCCAAAGCCGAGTCCAGACCGATGCAGCTTCACGCTTGTTGTGGTGCTGGCGATTCTTCCAGCCTGACGGCCCCGGTACCTTCTCTCCCTGCATGTTCCAGGTGGCTATGTAGACGCCCAGCCTCCGCTCGGGGAAGTACCGGTCCAGCTCCTCCGCCCCCAGCAGGGCTCCGCTTCCCATCACGCTGCCCTCCAGAAAGCTCCTGGGGAAAAAATAAACACAGGAAAATAGAGCGGTGTTTTGCAAAGCTACATAGCCTAAGGACTTCTTCTGCGGAGCAGTTGGCGAAGGGTTACATATACAATTAGTGATGGGGATGATGGGGGTGATTCATGAATCCTAAAATCAAAGTCTGTCAATAAACAGTATCGATTAATATGGGGGTTATCATAAGATAATGATTCACATTTAATCTACAACCAATCACATCCACATCTAGCATGCTTCTTTCTATGTGTAAAGAAAGCTGGAAATGTATTTAATTTCGCTATTTAATACATGACATGTTCTTCATTTTGTTCTTGGTATCTGGTTATGGTATGGGGGATATTCAACCCGGTATTGGATTGATATCTGATACCATTTGTCCATCACTATATGCTGCTAGACCAAATTAAAAGGGGGGGGTGCTGAGACGTCTGTTGATTATTCAAAATAAAATCCTGATTGCCTACACCTCACTCTGCTCCTGCGCTGCTTGTGTTTGGATGCTGACCGATCTCCCCGACTGCTGTCAAAAGCTGTGCTGAACAAGCATCTTCCCTGATCCCATGTTAATTCCTTCCCCCTTCCCTGCTTCCACCTTTCCCCTGTTCTCTGACAGGGGGAGCGCTTTGCGCACGCCAAATGCATCGCTCTGAAGCCATCATTAATAGGGAGAACACAAGTCAATGTGGATAAAAATACACACTGATGTACAAGATGTGCTAATTATGCCGGGATCTGTGGAAAGACTGCTGTCGGTGCACAATTAAAGTGATGGTGGACACACTCAGTCAAATGGATCTTGACGTCTAGTTTCCAATGCTGTGTATGAGTTTAGTTCATTTGTGTAATTGTAAGTGTATGTGTAACTTCCCTCAAATGCACCATTGAGGCAAATTAGATTAACAAACACATCTAGGACTAGGTTTGGATAGTTCTGTCTTCCTTCGTGTTAATCCTTAGCTTCATTACATATTGCCATTTTATTTGATCTATTTGTATTCTTATTATGTTATTATTACTATTGCCTATTTTGATGCAAGCCGCTGTGACACTGAAATCTCCCTCCGGGGATCAATAAGGTATTTATAATAATAATAATAATAATAATAATAATAATACATTTAATTTATAATGCGCCTTTCATTGGGACCAATCTCAAGGTGCTACAGGAAAAAAATAAAAGAGAAGAACAGGAGAAAAAAATAAAAGAATAAAATGAGAAACAAAAATAAAGAATAAAAACAAGATTTAAAAAAAAGCAGAGCAGCTACAAGGTTTACTCCAAGGCTTTCTGGTAGAAGAGTCTTTAGGCCAGTTTAGGCCGAGACTGGTGTATTTGTGAGTAATAAGGTATGTATTTATCTATCTATCTATCTATCTATCTATCTATCTTCCATCAGGTATCACACATATCCAAATAAAACACACGATTCAGCAGCTTAGATAGTATCATGGAAATTCCACTGCGTGGTCAGTGAGCTAAACCCTTGCTATCAGGAACAAACTGAGACCCTTGTTAAGTTAGCTAGAATGTACTTTATTTTGCATCGTAGGTGAAAGATGAAGTGAAACTTGTAAACTTTGTAAAACATTGACAACACTTTCTCTCTGTACCTTTGTCCGGAGAGAGTTCTTATACGTTCTAAAAGTTGGGCGTCATCTTGTGACCACACCCCCAATCACATGTCTTGTTCTTCATACAATAATGAAGAGTTATAGTCCAAGCGCTTTCAGGCTCGTTCACAGTTCACAATCTTATCGTGCACGTACAGAATAACCATACCAGATAAGACAGGTACATCTGGCAGTTGATTTCCACTCCTATGACTATCCCTTTGTAGTAGATAATCAGTATCTAAAACCCTGTTTACACTTGGCATTAACATGCGTCTTTGGTGATCCGATAGCTATCGGATAACTCTCATGCCAAGTGTAAATGCACCCAATGCGTCCTCAATGCGGTTTGAGATCCGATAGCTCTGACCACATTCGGAGATGGTCTGAGCTCGCATATATCCGCATTTGTTTGGCAGTGTAAATGCAAATGCGACCTGGGTCACATTGAGGACCGCCTACTCAGCTGACGTCCTTCGCATACGCGGAAGTGCAGACTCATTTCCCCGTTCTCCCCATTACAGAAGTGCAGGATTTATTATTTACAAGTAAAGTATTTGCACAAAATCCCAGTTTGTACTAAATTATGTCCCATAGCAAGGGAAAGCAACGATGAGACGTGAGTGACGCGCTGCATGGGACACACTGGGCTTTTGTTTCATTCATTCCGTTACGCAGTGATAGGAATAAAAATAGAAAAAAACTCAACCTCAATTCTCTGAGTTATGTTCACGTTTTTAATTTTCCATACAAGTAAGACAAGTACACATAGCACCAACATTTCAGTCTGTATTGTTTTGATTTTGCTCGGTGCGCCAAGGTCTTCTCATTTGGTCTTTGCAAACTGAAATGATGCAAGTGTCTATTTGCATACAGAGCAGGGAAGTTGAGATCCAATCTCTCGAGACGCATGTGGAGACGCATTTTAGTGCCAAGTGTAAACAGCCGCAATAGTGCAAAGGGGTATCCTAAGAGTGGAAAGGAACATTCGGGATATCTCCAAACTTAAGCCCATGGCTTTACTTCAGCACTTACTGGTGTGTGCGAACACCATATTGTCTTATCTCTACACACATCTGAAGAAGGGAGTGTGGTATGGCCTTCATGAGCTGGAAAATAACAAGGTCAAAAACTCAAAGGATAGCGTGACCCTCCTCTCACCCTGTGCATAGAGGGAATCCTTTCCCTTCTTGTACGGGTCACTTTGTAAGCATAGGTATAGGAACAAAGCATTAATTATAGCATGTTTCTATCACAATAGCCATGGAAGTCATCAGCTCCACGGGCATGAATCATACAAAAAAAAAAAGACTTGCATCTGGAGCGTGAAATAACACTGCTAAATAACACTGCTGACCATCCCCGGGCCCCTGCTGTACCTGTTTCTCACGTCCTGGGGCCTGATGGGGCTGAGCACACTGTAGGTGGACTTCATGGAGTTGACAGAGGTGCTGTCCGACACCATGTTCTCCAGAAGCCGGCTGTCGCTCAGGTTTCTGTGCAGTCGCTCCCTCAACCCCACTCTGGGCCTGTCCAGCACACTGTAATCCAAACAATCCCTTTCAATCCAATTATCTGCCCTTCCGGAGGCTGCCGCAAAACCTCTCTCCAGCGCGGGCAGCGGCCCTGTGGGTTGCACGGGGGACAGGCGCACTTTGGAGGACCGGACCCGTTGCTCAGCGGGGTCAGCCTGCTGGCTGCGCGGCCTGCTCTTGTACTCCGACAGACTGTGGCCCATTCCCTGGAAGACAGGGGATCCCGCAGCAGGACCGGGGATGGGTCCCGCTGCCGTGGCGCCCTGGCTGTTCCGGAAGGTGGCAGCAGCACTGCCGAGGACAACCCCACCTGGACCAAAAACCGGTTGGTCCTCCTTGAGAGAGTCTGTAGAGGAACCCGTCTCGGCCGGATCGCTCAGACTCTCCTGGCTGTTCCGTAGTCTCCTGCCTCGAAGCGTCTCCTCCACAGAGCCGTTTTTAACGGTCTTCGACAACCTGGGAAGTGACGGTGGTCGAGGCCGATGAGGATTAGTTTCGCCCTCAGAGTCTCGGACCCAGGTCAGTTTGAGGTCTCCTAGGGGGGGTGCTTTGAATGGTCGGGCTTCATCGGAGGCCAAATACGGCCTACCAAGGCCTTCTCCAGAGAGAAGAGCGGCGGGCTGACGGGGGTGGCTGGCCTCCCCATTCTCAGTCATCCTCAGGTCATGTCCGAGACCCGCTTGGACCAGGGTTCTCTTTGGTCATCACTGGATAACAGAAGCCGGGACGCTGTGAGCGGCGTTAACTAACTAGCTATAGATTACTAACTAGCTATAAATAAGGGCGTGTATAGACTGCTGCCGCTGCTCTAACACCTGAATCCCCCCCGGGGGTTAATAGTGTTACTTTACCTGACCTGTCTATTATAAGCATCTCTATCTCCTTATACGTAATAAAAACATCTCGAATGTTACTTATTCCTATAGAAGGTTGAGCTGCGACTTTGACAACACAGTTGGTTTACCTGCTGCCGACCTCATGTACTTAGTGGAAGTCGCTTTGGACAAAAAGTAATGGAATGTATCTTGAACGTGATTCCCTTACGTTACATAGAGAGTAACTGGCTAATAGCGTTGGATATAATAATAATAATAATAATAATAATAATAATGTTATTATTATACTAATATTATCTATAACAATAATAATAATAATAATAATAATAATAATAATAATAATAATAGATGATGTCAACTAGCTGGTGGATACTGACCAGTGATAGCACCACACAGTAATAAGCTCGTAATTAGAAATCCTTCTAACGAGGCTCCGCTAACGCAGCGCACCGAGCTAGCAGCGCCAGGTCGGGAGACATGGCTGCGCTGATGTCAACAAAGGCAACGTCACGAGCTAAAGGGACTTTGATGCACCGGAAGCGGGCCCGG
>OMKR01000639.1:2339-12648 GCA_900302355.1 Cyttopsis rosea
TTGTTTGTTTGTTTATTTATTTATTTATTTATTTATTTATTTATTTATTTATTTATTATTATTATTATTATTATTATTATTATTATTATTATTATTTTATTTTATTTTATTTTATTTATTTTTTACTTTTCTATGTGATGTGTGCTGCTGTAAACACCCTAACTTCCCTCATCGCGGGGTGATTTCACTTGGTTTTACAGCGGCAGCTTTACTTTCGGTTTGTGTGGTGCGTTGTGATTGGTCCATTCATGTACACAGACGCCGCATTGAGCGCTTCGGCCCGTTGCTGCGATATGCCAACATCGCCGCCATATTGGAGCGGGCGAGACTGTCGTAAACAAACAAAAGTAAACGGGCGAGCTGCGGATTTCCTGGATAAAAAAGTTCAACGAGACGATTTTATATTCAAGGGTTTATGATCTACGTGGAGTAGAAAAAAAACTTTTTCCAAAGTTTTTTTTTCTACTCCAGAAAAATAAACTTTGGAAAAAGTTTTTTTTCTACTCCAGAAATATAAACTTTGGAAAAACGTTTTTCTCACTACTCCACGATCATAAACCCTTGAATATAAAAACGTCTCGTTGAAATCGATTGAGAAATGTAAATCCAGGAAAACCGCAGCTCGCCCATTTATTTATTTATTTGTTTACAACTGTCTCGCCCGCTCCAATATGGCGGCGACGTTGACGTACGATCCAAAGGCTAAGGCGTGATAAAGTCTCTTCCTCCCTTCTGCTCCCAACATGTTGCACACTGACCTGCACGGAGAGAGACGCGGCCACCGACACGGGAAGCAGCCGCTGACTGACTGACTGACAGGTCTGGGATCCAACTGTGTTTTCATATCACCAGAGTTTCTAATCTATCTAATCTATTTAAAAAGTGATGCATTTAATCACTTGTAATCCTGCGTGTTTACCCAGGGACTCGGGATTGCACGTGTATATGTTGATTGTTACCCTTTAGTGGATTTAAAGACATAAAGTGTAAAGTAAGGGGCGTTGCTCTGTGGCCTCCCTGGTGGGTGTCTGTTGTGGGGGAAAGTTCACCATCACAACACCGTTCAAGGGGCTTCCCGGGGTGAGGATGCGGGTCCAGGGGGAAGGCTGGGGCACAATATTCCCAAGGACTGAGTTGGAATTCACATGAGGATTGTGTTCGGAATGTGGTCCTGCAGCTCCCATTGTTGTAAAGTTAGATAAATCATACATTTGCCATTATTGATTATTGGTAATTCAACCTTGTTTTTGATTCTCTGTAGTTTTACATTTCTAAATATCTATTTTCTTTCTTTCGTTCTTTCTTTCTTCAGATGAGGCCACTCATCTTGTCACTTGTGTGGGAATTAACAATGAAGATTCTATTTTTATTTGCCTCCATTTAACTGAATCATATGTTTACCACTTAACTCGTTATAGATTATACTGAATATTATTTCGTGTTTCTGATCTATTTTGATCTGTTCTGCGTGGTTTGAAAGTTCCATTTAAACTTTCTTTCTTTCTTTCTTTCTTCCACCTTTCCAACAACAGTTGTTTAATTTCTGAGCCCTCTTGGCAGTATCTAATCTATTGCCTCAGCTCTGACATTTGCCCAGAATTGCACCAATCCAAATTTCTCAATAGTTTCATTGCAGACACCAACTTGATGAAGCCACATCTGTCTAGGAAGGGAGCACGCTACTCTCATCTGGGCTGTTTGTCTTCTCAACTTCCTTTATTTCTGGGTCGTCATGTCCCAGCAGTGAGTTTTGACTGAAGACGCATTTTGTTGTTGATTGTTTGTTCCTTCCATATCACTGAGCTGGGATAAGGTTATATCTTGCTTCATCTCAATCGTCCTATCTGGGATTATAAAGTCAGACTTTGCTCCCGGTCTGTACATTTTATTTATTGTTGTTTAGGTGAGCGAAATTCTCCCAGCAGTGCAATCATACAATCAACAGAGTCCATTTAATGCGGCTGTGATGACCAACAAAGACGTTTTCATCCTTTGCTCGGTCATATAAATGGACTACGTGCTGTTGTCAGGGTGGCCGTGGATAATCCAGTATCTCACGGTGGGAATGTTAATAATGAGTTGTTTTCGAAGTACGGGCAGGGTAATTTGCATGCTTTAGTTTGGAAATTAAATATTTGTTATGGTTCCTTCTGACTCAGGGCCCGACATTGACGACGTGGTTGCCGAATCATTTCATTATTGAGTGATGATCATCCTATGTAATTATAATCCATATTTCAATATTCTTACTTGTTTCACCATTTTTGAAAGAGTAAATCAGTACGGCAGGAAAACTCATTTTCCTTGGTGGAAGTTTCTAAACATACTGAGATATAGTACCACGCTTTGTTTTTTATTTTTAAGTCTTTTAACATATGATAAGTGGTTGCCAATGGGGCAACAAGATGGTTGACTAGGGCCCAAATCTGGTTGCCTAGGGCAACTGGGCGACAACGGCTCCTGCCTTGTTAGCTGTGAACGTCTGGATCTACATGATGACATACAGTATGAGCCTTTGCTGCATCCCAAATCAAGTACTACATACTGTGTACTACATACTGTATGTGCATATATCATCCACCCTACTTTAGTATGAGAGTATAAAGAACGGTGGCTTTTCGGACTTCAATCTATGATAACACTTAAGCGGTACCGTTCACCGACTTTGGACCCTCTCATGGTTGTTTTCATAGTGAAGTAGCGTCGTCACAATGCATTGTGGGATATGCTTGCCAGCTGGACGTAGTTGTCATCCTGGTGCTTTTCGCATACTATTTGATGCATACTGTGGTTTTGGACATATTAAAATCCCTCACATACTAAATACTACATGTATTGCTAGAAAGCCATTTTGGACGCAGCATCAGTCTTTTTCCAGACTCGGGAGTCGAGTGTATAAACTGTGAGCGGCTGCTCCATCTGTTCTGATATGTGAAGTTAAGCATCAAATTAAACTGCAAATTGCAATTAATTAGTCATTATTTCAACAAGAAGAGAACGTGTGAGAGAGAGAAAGTACTTGAATGACAAATGAAATGACTACGGCCGATTTCACTATATTCCATAACCCGGTTACGAGGAATGCATTAGGCCTGGCTTTCATAGAAATGCTATTTTTCACTTTGCAAAGAAAAGGAGATTTTTGCGAAACCTCCCTCGGAGCTTTGGAATATCAATCTGTGGTAATGGCTGCCCGCGAACACCTCCTAATGTTTTCTTTCCTGACTCTAAAGTAACTCGAAAAGTGGTAACCTCTGACATGGTCTTTTAAATTATTTCTAACTTGGAAAGGTTTTTTTTAAGTCAATGCTGACGTCATCACAAATGTCTTCTGCGGCTGATATTGGTAAAATGGTTATGAGCTCCTCTGGAAGGTATGAACATAAAAGAAATGGAATATTACATTAAAGGGATATTTTCTATCTAACCTAATTTAATGAAATGTAAAGGATTTAGAAGCAGCCTTGTTCCACTGTCATATGACTTGTGACATTCATAAATTACACATTTTAATCAGTGACACATTTCAATCTGTTGTTATCTGATAACAATGTGATTCATGTAGGAAGTTTCCCTTAGAAACCCCATACTGCATGAACTGTGAACGTGCGGCTGTCAAAACCATGTAGTCCGTTCTGAATTTTAATTCCGTCCGAGGTGTAAAATGTTGAATTCATTAGTTTGGGAGTACACCATGTATATATTCATGCAGAAAACACTGAGCTAGTTTGCTTATTACTGCAGAGGTGCATATAAATCCACTTACATTTAGAGTAGGCCCTATTGTGGAATTTGTGATGTGAGCAAGATAAACAAAATCTCCATTATTATGGTATTATCACATTCGGGGGAGGTTTGACACGGTCCAGCTGACCACATTTCACATAATTTTATCCTTGTTGCATCATAAACGGAATAAACATGGTGATGGTGGTTTGCTATGCATGTCACCCAATCCCAGCTCGCGACTCCTGCCCCAAACCCCTCTCCATCCAGGCTTCCTCGTCTTGTAAACAAATGGAAAACGGAGAACTTGTGCAATCTGTGACGAATCCCTTGTGTTTCTGCCGCTGTGTGTTATGTCAGGGACTGGAAGCCGGTGCTCACGATGGAGGACAGCGAGAAGGCAGCGAGTGAAGAGCAGCAGGTAGTTTGGACTTTCTTTCACTTTTAAGTTTGGTTTTTGACTTAACAAGTGGAATTGGAAAAAAAGTATATTTTTCTAGTATATAAACTGTGCTGAAAGTACATTTGACCCTTTTGTCCTTTTTTGTGAGTATACTTTACTTTATACTTCTTATTTACTTTTATGTACTCATTTAAAGTAAAGCTTTAATATACTAGTCATTAATAGGCAGTACGTGTAGTGAAAGTATATTTTTATAAAAAGTATACTTTTAAACATTAACTTAAAGTAAGCTGTACTTTAGTATACTTAAAAGTGTGTTTTTTTTGGTGGTCAAATAAAATATGAAAAAATATATTTTTTAAGTAGAACTCCTAACACACTAACTACAACTTAAGTGGTTTCAATTTAACTCAACTTTAATACATTGATTGATTGTGAATACATAAACAGTACACTAAATATACCAAGTATACTTTCAAATAAGACACTTTTTCAGATAACACAATTACTGTAAGTAGACTGTCAGATAACACACTTTTTAAAGTATACTTTCAGACAGCGCACTTAAAGAATACTTTTTTCCACTTGGGGATCCATCTCACACAATGCAGTAAATTGACACTGAGCAAAGCAGTAAATACTGCTCGTATATTTTAACACGTCCATAAATAAAAGTTTTATAGTTTGTCTCCTCGTAAAAAAAAAATCCATCTCAGTTTCTCTCTTGTCCGCTTGGGTCCAGAGCGTGGTGTCCCGGGTGGCCAACCTCCCGCTGGTCAGCTCGGCGTGCTGGGCGGTGTCCAGCGCCTATGCCAGCACCAAGGACAGCGCCCCCTTGCTGCGGGGGGTGATGGACGCTGCAGAGAGCGGGGTCCGAACCCTGGGGGCCACCGCCAGCACGTACAAGCCCCTGCTGGACCTGCTGGAGCCACAGAGTGGGTCCCACACACAGTCCAAAACATCCAATTTAATCTCAAATTCATGTCTTGACAAAGTAATGAAGGTCATTTATTAACACTCTCGACAATGGAAGACAACATGACAACCAGACTTATTATTGCTATTTCTTTTTTTTACATATACTTTTTTCTACTTAATGGAAAGCAACATGAGTAACAAAAGTTGTTAATGTATATCTGCATATTTATTTATTAAAAAATATATATTTAAAATAATAATAATTTTATATATATTATTTACGTATCAATATATATAATTTCTAAATGTAGTCATTTTAATTTCAAGACAAATATTTAAAAAAATTAACAATTTGACTAAACAATTTCTAACAATGAAAAAGGAAAACCTGACCAGCTTCCAACATAATTGTTAGTTAGTTGTTTACAATTTTAACATTCTGTAACTGTTGCAACATTGGTGATTTTAATCTATTCTTATTCCATTTAAGATTTGTAAAAAATGTCCTCAGTCTGAGTTTCCTTCTTTGTGTTTGTCCTCCCCGCGCGTCCTTTCAGTCACTGTGGTGAACGACTACGCGATGATGGGACTGGACAAGATGGAGGAGAATCTGCCCATCCTCCATCAGCCTGCGGACAAGGTCAGAGAGAGCCGTACATCCCATAATGACACGATTAATGGACTCCTCCACCACTGGAAACACGGTCACTAAATTAAGATTTAATGTACGCGTGGGCCTGGACTGGATTATCATTTATTGTCTTTCAGTGGATTTAAATCAAGACGTAGTCAAATAGTGATACCTCTTTTTGTAGGTGGAATTGATGATGGTAAAAGGATATTGGGTCTTGTTTTTTATCTTGTAAGAAATTAAATATTGAATTCGTTCTTGAAAACTAGAGTTTTGGTCTGATGTACTTTGTAATTTATCAGACTTATACTTATAGACTTATAATAATAACTTGAGTTGGACATGGGATGGGATTTTGAATATTTATATATCCATAAATATTATCTATGTATAAATGTGTATATATAATTACATACATCTATAAGTATATACAATGTATAGCTTTATGTATATATAAGTTTGTGAACCCTTCTGAATTTCTGCATAAATTTGACCTAAAATATGATATTGATCTAAAAATAGATCAAGTGAATCCAATTAAACAAATAACATAAAAATCATTATATTTTTTTCCATTTATTTATTGAGCAAAATGATCCAACATTATATACTATATACAGTATATATATCGTGTATATGTACAGTTCATAATGTACTGTATATGTCATTGTTTCCTAGATTACATCGTAATTATTTTGTGTTGTGTGAAAGCCATGTGGGTTTCAGTCAACCTGTCGTTGTCTTGGTAACAGCCATTAAACAAAAGTACCTCCCCAGAAGGAGAAAGCAATGCAACACCACACCTCCTCCTTTTTGAAGCATGGCACACCATCTTTCTTCTTGTTCTTCTGCAGGTGGTGTCGGACACTGTGGGCCTTGTGTACCAGTCTGTGACTGGGGCCAAGGACGCGGTGCTGGGAGCAGTGGGAGCAGTGGGAGTGGTGGGAGCCGTGGTGGGGGGCGGGGAGCGCGCCCTCAGCTCCGTCCTGGGGAGCCGCGTGGGCCAGATGCTCAGCTCCGGGATGAACATGGCAGTGAGCCGCTCCGAGAGCTGGGTGGAGCAACACCTCCCGCTCAGCGAGAGGGAGCTGGGTCGGTACCACGAGGAGAAATACAAGAAGTGTTATTTTAAAGAGTAATCTGATGGATAAATTATCCAAACTAAGGGCTATGCTTCGGTGTGTTGGATCAAAGGTCTTTACTGTTTTTACTGTTAAGAGTTATGTTAGGTTTTACAGCAAAAACTTTACTATACATCACTACTCTATACTAACATCAGAGGTAAGTGGAATACTCAAACATTCTACTGACTTGAAAATTAATTGAACTCAGAGTGATTCTCTAATGAACAACTTCAGAACTTATTGTGTCAAATTGGTACTAAAATATTCTCCACTCCACTTATTTTCAGCACAGACGAGTGCAACTCAGCAGTTTAATCAAAGTTTAAATTCAGAAGCAACAAAGGGCGGCAAATAATTACTACTACTAATTTGTTTTTCTGAGTCAGTCAGAATCAGTGACACAGGATTTTCATCACTTTCAAACAGCAAGTGCTTAATTTTATTCCAGATTGAGAAAAGGGATGACAAGGTTACTGTGAATAATACAGCCAACAGACATGACGCATCAAACAGAAAAAAGGCGTAAATTTAAACTTGGCCAGGTCAAGAGAACAAAACCAAAATAACTCCTTCGACAGGGAGTTAAACCAGAGCTGTCGGTTAGAAGACGTTTAATCAGAAAATCAGACATAATGCCTCATTTATTTATAGACCCGGTCCTGACCTTGTTGGTGTTGACCCTCACAACACACCACCAGTAAACACATGAGTGGTCGCTGCTATTCTTAGCGCGTCACAATGAGCACCCGACCGCTCTCTTGGCCCAGAAACCCTCTGCAACGTCCAGCGCTCGCAGCTTGGACACCTGCTTCTGTGATGGCACCTTGTATTTCAACCTGCCGCCTCTTTTGATGGCACCGAAACTAGAGGGAGGGGAATTCTAGATGTTGTGATTGGTAAATAGCAGTGGAAGGTAGCTGCAGCACCAAGGCATCAGTACATTATTTAAAAAAATGGACTCGCTCATTTGAATGCATAGATTCTCACACTTGCATAATTTCTGTAAAGACGTGTTCATATACAAGAATTTAACATGAATTGAGCAAATGAACAAGGTTAATTCATGGAAACATATATTACGTGTGTACATCAAAATCATTTTCAAGGACCATATATAAAAATTTTAAGTGCAGGGGATATTACTTTCAAATTCTACTTTTGTTGGAATAGCAGCTTATAAAGCTCAGGGCAAATGTACCGGACAAAAAAACAATACAGCGACAGGTTAAGTGGAAACTGTTTCAACTGGTCATTTAAGTCATTAAGGTCATTATGTCCACGATGTAATCAACCTCATTGCTAAAACTCAACTATCTGTGTAGTGATTCGATTTTGGATCATTATGAGACTGTGCGACCAATGCCCTGTTCAGTATCGTGTCCTTTACAGTTCTCATATACTTATCCCCCCAAGCCGGTCATGTTATACTGTATACAATTCTGTTTAAACGAACAGTGAACAAATCAATAAATTAAAATAAAAAAAACACTTTTATTGTAACTTAACTTTTATTGAAACTTGTATCTGTACTCTGAAAGTACCCAGGAGTGAGAACTCAGTACTTGTACTCTAAAACGTCAAGTGAAAAGCTGTACTGCATATTTTCTCCATCAGCTGCTGTGGCCGAGCCATCGGAGGGTGAATCGACGTCCTCGTCTCCGTCTCCGAGCTACTTCGTCCGTCTGGGGAACCTCTCTGTGAAGGTCCAGCAGCGAGCCCTGGAGCAGTCGCTGGTTCAGGCGCGGGACGCCAGGGACGCCACCTACTCTGCCCTGGCTCAGATCAGCAGCACCCTGGACTTGCTGGAGGGTGCCCGCTCCACCCTAGGCACTGCTGGAAACCAGATCGCAGGAGCCCCGGAGCAGCTGCTACAGCGCTGGAACGACTGGAAGGACGGACAGCCGGGACACGGACAGAAGGAGGCAGAGGTGGACGGAGCTAAGGACAAGAGTGAGGTCAGAATCTGAGTCTCAGTCAGAGTCAGAGACAGTCCAGGGATGCAAGTAAAAGGGGTTCAAATCACTGTTTTAAAGAAGTTGTACATGTACTATGAGTGGTGAAACCCAGTTATGAGCTATAATTTAATTAGAAAAATCTGAAGATTTAACCAGACATTGAGGGCCATGAGATGTCACTATGATGAAAAAGTTGGGGTTATGAAAAATCTGGAAATATATAAAATCATTTTGATAAAGTCCAGACTTTCATTGAGTCATATCCAAGTCACATGACCTCCAGTTTCTGGTATAATTTTGAAATATTTTTGTGCTCTCTTAAGCCACATTAGATCAGCATTAAAGGTGTTTAGCTACATTAAGTTACATTCTGACACGGCTCTGTGGAATACTGGAATCTGATTGGTCAATATATCTGATTGGTTCGGGTAGACCCGTGAAGACCGCATACTCAGATGTTTTATTTCCATGCTCTGTTAGCAGCAGCTGGAGTGGCGGGCGCTCACCATGGTGCGGAGCCTCAGTGAGCAGGTCCAGTCAGCTTGCGGTAGCATGGTGTCCAGCGCTCAGGGTCTGCCGGGCGTCGTCCAGGAGCACCTGGCCAACGCACGGCACTCGGCCCAAGAACTGCACTCTTCCCTGGGCAACACCAGCGCCCTGACGCCCCTCCTCCTGGAGCAGAGCCGCCACCATCTCACTAAGGTACTGACACCACCAAGATGTCCAAAAGAGTGCACTCAGTTGAAATGATTTAAAAGGAGATATTTTAAGGCTTAAACATTTGCCCCATTGAACTGCATTTAAGCACAGTGAGAAGCTGCAGCAGAGCCGTAAGTTTCTCCATAGTAAAGCGTTCAGTGAGGTTGTGCAATGAACCAACATTTCGATAAGGCCTGGGTGGAAAAATAGCGAACCCATCCTTCCAGGTCAGCGGATAGGGAAACTGAAAGCTTGACACCCACCAGTAGCTGAAATAGTTTCATCTAGTCTTCACTGGGCATTGTTGTGTTTGCGTGGGTTTCCGCCAGCTGCTTCGGTTTCCTACTTTTGGAAATCCTAAATTGTCCGTAGTTATGAACGGTGTGTGTAGGTGTGATCCTGCCATGGACCGATGTCCGATCTTTAGTTGTCTTGGATCGGCTCCAGAACCCCGAGACCCGGAACAGGAATGAGTAGCTAATAGAAATGGATGGACGACTAGTCTCCCCTGTAATTATGATATCGACTGCCGCTAGATGGCAAGACGCCAGTTATCCCCATCGATCCCACACCTGGAATGCCGCTCTAAAATAAAGCTGCCAGGATAAACCAAATGCCACGGTCTCTTTCTGGCACGAGATTTCTCATCACTTAGCGACAGACATCATCATCATTACTGTGCCTGAGGCGACTTTTGATGAGGGCTGCTCATCAACACGCTAAAGCAATGAAACTATGGCTGTCTTTCACCTCATAGCTTACTGACACTGTTACAACTTTGTCTGAGCCTACGATCTGGATCTGCCAGCTGTGACCTTGTGGCACTGAATGAAAAAATTATTTACGATAAAAG
>OMKR01000640.1:0-12462 GCA_900302355.1 Cyttopsis rosea
ATGGATATAAAAACACGCAGTGTGCTTTTATAGAGTGAGATTATTTTTTCTTTTCTTTTTTTTCTTTTTTTTTTGTACCTGTGCCCATGTTATAATAAAGGCCTTTTAATACCATATTCCTTGTGAGTGCCTTGGCGCGACATCACTGCATTGAAGCTCTATTCCTTTTTTACAAAGAACAACACAGGATTTATTTTCTCTTTTCTTTTTCACCCAAGCACTTGGTTGTAGTTTTTTTTCCCTGAGTATTGGGGGGGAAAAGAGTCATTAGTATGCACAGTGCCTCTTCTTACTACCTTCAAACGGTATCAGATTATCTCAGAAGCCATCATCAACTCTTCCTCCATTAACTAGTTCATTTGGAGCTCTGTTCCATTACGCATGCATACACAGTAGCATACTCTATTTGTAAATATGTTGACATTTGAACCTGCGAATGTCGGTATTGAGTTGTTTATATCTACGATCCCTTGGTCCAAATGGGAGTAGATTGGGCCACAGGATCAATCTATAGAGACACTCTCTTGACATTATTCAAATACTCGACTATATTTAGTGATTATATGTCAAAACTTGCCAAGCCGCACAGAAAGATTAACTGCGCCTTGATTTATTTAAGCAGCTCCTCTGTCAGTTCATAGCCATTTCTCGAATAGAAATAATGCCAAGATTAGATTAGGAAACCGGAATATTCTCAGCGAGGCCGTTTATATTCATATCACTGCCTCTTAGTACCCCACAAACCAGTGACAAGCAAATCACCAAAGGCAAAGGGGCAGGAAAACTCGAACGGGAGATGCTAAAAAAAAATTGTGGTTGTTGATTTTCTTTATTCTTTGACAACAGCTTTGTCATGACTTACAGTACAGGTCAGGTAATTGTCTGTCACTTTCCCCTGCTAATTTAACTTAATCAAAGTCTTTGTAGTTCCATGTGTTCGCACAGTTCTATATGCTAATCATGCATTAATACCAATGTGTAATGTGTGTGACAGAGGTGCTAATGACAGCTCTCCACCAGGGACCATATTAATGATAATATATCACCAGGCGGATATGTGAAATGTATGATTAGTGCATCACTTGGCAGACAATGTTTAATTATTGGCTGATAATGCTGCCTGTCTGCAATATTGACTGAATCTCACTCACTGCACTTTAGACCAATGGTTCCCCAACTAATGGGTCCCCAGAACAGGGGGTCCTTTTCAAGTACATACAGTAGTGGGCATATACGGTATGTCGGCTTTGTTAAAGCAAAGCAATGGCAAAGTGATTCAGTGGGTTTGCTGTTATTTTCCTGATGTTATCATCAGGCCACTTTGCATTTGATGAAACAGTATTTTGAAACTCGGGAAATTAGTTACTATTGTTGCTATTGCTGCTAGAATGTTTCAAATCTTGATTATGTTTGGTTCGTGACATAATGACAAATTTACAAAATGATTAAATCTGGATCCTGAGGCCAGACCAGTTGAGAACCGCTGTTTCAGATTTACCGTCTGTATGTCACCCCCATTCACTGAAATCCACCAGCGACAGAATTGGTTCCCTTACTGTGTACAGACAACTTTAATGTGTAGTTTAAATGTATAATGTTTGTTATTTATACTTTATGTATGTTCTCTTGCTGGCAGCACTGTGGCACTGGTCTGCAAGGCTTGGAATTGACTCCTGCAAGGCCTGGATTTGACACCTCCTCCATGTGGGTTTCACTCAGGTGCTCTGGTTTCTTCCAACCCCAAAGTCAAGCAGGTTGGGCTTTACTGGAGACTCTGACTCACCCCTCGTGAATGGTGTTTGAGTGTGTGTGGGACAGTGTGATGGGCTTGTGTACAACTCAGCGTGACTCCTCCCCTGCCTTACACCTCTAGTAAAATAGGACAGGTTTCCGCCCCCTGTAGCCCAGAACAGGATATTCAAGTGAAGAAAATCGATGGATGAATATTCTCATCCTTCACTCTTTTCTTAGGTAGGCAGTAGGTGAATTGATCCTGTTTGTATTCGGTCCCTGTATTCCCCTTTGTGGATCTCTGGCACCGGCCAGAGAACGAGGCTGCAAACGGCACAGGGAATGCCTCAGGGCCACCAGAAGCAAAGTGGTCAGCTGATAAGTCTGGTGGCAGACGGAGGCCCACTCTGGTCGCAGCAGGCATAGGCCCAAGGGACCCCGGCTTCACAGTAACACTCGAGTGAACTAATCCACCGGTGGACTGTGGGCTTGAAATTATTGGAGTCATCCAGTGTTTAAACAACAGGTTGTCAAATCTTGATTTGCTGGGTTGTAAGCACAGGCAAGATATTGTCTCTAGTAGCTACATTAGAAGTTAATTTACTTCAAAATCTCACAGATTTCAAACTGTTTTCAGTCATTGTTATGTGGATTTTTTCAGATTGTTGTCATTAGACATGAACTGTTTTTTGGGATGAAACCATATGTTGTGAGTATTACAGCATTTTTCCACTGCTTTGGAGTGCATCTCTCAAAGTGCTTCAGGGGCTATTAAAACAACAAATAATGCACTAAACCACACAAATGACAGAACAACACAGAGGTGTCATTAAAAGGGATGTATAAAAATTAATTCAGATGCTTTGTAAAACAGTTCACAGCAGAAACCAACCTAATTTGTTTTTGGGGATATTAACCCTGCATAGAAACATCCCTCAGTGCATCGGTGCACAAATATGATAGCGTAGATAATTTTTTTCATGTTGTTGAAATGTTGTTGCTGCACCTGTATTGTGCTGTAATCTATCAGCCTATGATCTCTCAGACCACCCACCAACAAGTTAGAAAGAGGCATTGACGACTATTACGACTTTTCTATGTGACGTGCTTGGATGCCTGAGTAACTGGGATGGATCTGATTTAAATAGCTGACGTAACTCCTGTGATGAGCATCAAATTGGTCTAACTGGTAACAGGCTATGGTTGTCTCTATCCATCTCCCTCAGACACAGAGGCCATATTAACAGTCATTAGTGGTAGGGTCTGTTGTGCTTCATTCTGGTCACACACACACACACACACACACGTACACACATACTACCCTTCCTCTGCTGCACCTGCTGTGCCTATTTAACATTCATGAATAGTTGATACCCTCAGCACCTGGCCCCAAGCCTTACCCGGGATCCAAGCACACACGTGCGCACAACACACACGATTCAAAGAGTATTTCCTCTTCTGTGGAAGTCTGTGTGTGTACAACTGATGTACAGTCTTGGTCAAAGTAATCCAAACTCCCAATTTCTAATTCACGCAGAGCACCTCATGCTTTTTTTCCCATGCTGTCACCACAATTAACCAGACAGTCGAAGTACACCCCGCTTCCTATAAGAATAGAAATGGAAGGAGTAATGAATGACTTGATTCAAACAGATACAGTAGTAGAAAACAAGAAATTTGTGGCCAGCCCATTTTTGTTTGTTTGTCTGTCTATGCTGTTAGTCTCTGCAATGTTTGCCGTATCTCTCTGCTTTCACCTGCCTCCCCTGCTGGGGAAGCATTAGGCAGCAACAAAAATCACAAAACCATCCCCCAAAATAACCCACGGCCTTATTTACACAACAGCTTGCCTATCAATTACGTTGTTACATTGTTTTGTTGTTTTAACCGGAGTTGTCGTGTGGGTAGAAGGCAGGTGGAGGTGGGAGGTGCAGTGTGTGATGTACAGAGGAAGGGGGCGCTCCAGGGGATGACGGCAGGAGCAAACGCCAAAGAAATGTTTCCCTTTATCTTTTAATGTTGCCTAAAACGGTTCATCTGGTAATAATTAGAAGTTAATGGTAACAGGTGGCACAACAAAACACCCCTCGGTGTTAACAGTCTTTTTATAAAGCAAAGCAAAAAATTTTTAGCGATGTGACTTTGTTTTGCTGTTTTCTGATCCGTGCTGGTAATTAATTTGTTGTTTTTATTTTAATTTATTATGGTTCTCTCTTAAGCTTTTAAAGATTAGGAGTTTCTCCATTTGCCACTTTAGCAGTAAATCTGAAAAACAATATACACATAATGGGCTTTTCACCTCCAATTCAAATGTATTTGAATGAAGTTAATTCTCAGAAGCGTTGTTGGAGTGAAACAAACTACACACCCGGTCTACGCTTTGCTCGCTCCATTTGAAACACTGCAACTTTCTATTTGGTCGTAAACTTTTTTGTGAATGTTGGGAATGATGACCTTCACTTACCTTCACAATTTTAAAAGTTTAGAAGTTTGTTTTTGTGCTGCCGTATTAGTGTCCTGCCATCTTGAGCGTTCTCAATACATTTAGTTTGATTGTTTTACTGTTGGCTCCCTGCTCTAAACCCAACAGAATCGAAATCACTGCGGTCAATCTGATATATTAGGGCTGGGTTAATCAAAGTTATACTGATACGATTCAATTGTATTGTTTACATTTCTGAATTGATTTGATAATTGTAATATTGATATTTTTTGTGGAAGTTATTCAATCATTTTCCGCTTATTATTATCATTATATTGACATTTTGTCAACGTCAAGATATAGAATCATACCGTAAGCCATCTCATCAACATCGGATTGATATCATCTTGAATTGAATCATGGTATATGGTGGTAAATGTTAATACCTAAAATTTATATTATAACCTCAAAATGAATACCTATTTAAGGATAATGGAAATTTAACACAGCAGATTATGTTTTTTGAGGCTTGTTCATCTACACCTACAGGCTAGCTAATTACATAAACTGTAAAGAGGTGTGATATATGTATTCAAACATCCCCATGATGTTGTACTGTATACCAGCACTCATGGAATTTAATTAATCAAATTACTGCGCCATAACTAACTGTTGGATAAGAATGTATTTTTAGATTTGCATGTGCACGGCAGCCTTTCCTCAGTTCTCTCTTCATTGTATCCTCCAGCAGGTGTACCATCCGACCGCTCTGCTCTAAGCCGTGTTGTATTGGGTTGTGCTCTGTCACTCAGTGGGTTCCCGTGCTGTCGGACTTCCAGCAGAGAGAAACCCTGTGGGGCTTCGCACCCGGGCTTCCCGGCCGCCCGCTGGCCCTCCACCTGGGGGACTACAACCTGGACGGCTTCCCCGACGCCCTGGTGATCCTCCGCAACACCAGCGGCAGGTAGGAATGCGCACACACGTATGTTGAGTTCACATATACTGAGGTACTGTACATGCTGGGTATTTTGTATCTCCGGAGCCTGGAAAGACACACGGTAAATGTGTTTGTGGAAATGTTGCTTTTACACACAAAACTCTCTTTTTCCCAGCTCTCAACACTAGCATTTCACTTGTCATGTTTCTGTTAATTTGTCATATAACATGCAATGATTTGATAAGATTAAAGTGACTCTAGTATTCCAACTGAACACAAAATGCAATTGACTTGAACTTAATTTCTCGGGACACACATTCCAGTGGATTACTGGAATCTGTTGAGCTTTTGAAAACTATACGTAGATGTTTCGGACGACACCAAATGTAGAATGTTCTCATTAAGTCACTGCAAAACAATTCCTGCGTTTGTCATGGAGTTGTCACATTCTAATGCGAGCGAGCAACATAGCTGTCTACCAGTAGCCCCAACAATATGACACGCTGTGCGCCTTCCAATTTGCAGCTTTGATAATTCCAGGGGCTCGGCTACCTGCAGAATCAATTAAATCCCCCCTTTCACTAATTGGTTACGCAGCTAAATTAGGCAAGAGGAGCAATGAATTTATATACAATTAAATATAGGCTCATGTAAACAGTGTTTTGTTTTTTTTAAACCAGCATTGATCTTTTTAACAGCAATTCATCTTTCTGTGAAATGTAGTTCCCTGAAAACCTTGGGAAATGGTCCATTAAACGTTAACTACCAGATAACAACTCATACGCACAGGGAGGTACAGTACTTGGGCTACAACGTACCACTCATTAGATTAAAATTACACACATTACCAAACCCTACATTTTGTCTTCCATGATGGCGTTGTTATAGAAACACCACATGTATTATAACCAAAGGAAACTTGTTGCTGAATGTCACCAAATGACAACAACAATGATCATTCGAGTCCTAACAGTAAAGACAACAACATGTTTGTAGAGTGATGTTTATTTATGTAGTCCTTTATCACAGTATATTCCTGAAATGAAAAATTTGAAAAACTTAACCAAAACAAAGGACAAAAGGTTTCGATTTAAAATATAACTGGGCATACGTCCAAGAGGAAGTCTGTGCTGACTTGAATTGAGCTCTCAATGGACACGCATCTTATTTAGAGCTGGGTTAAGAAAAATGTATACTCCCTTACAATTCAATTCTATTATTTTATTTTCTCGGTCGATTTGAAAACTGTAATATCGATACTTTGTTGGGAAGTTATGCAACCATTTTCCGCTAAAATTAAATACCACCGGAGTCACAAATGAATTGAAATATTCAATTTCTGTATATATTATTGTAATGTGCGTCAGATGGTTCACTGAAAAGTTGGTAGCAATTCTCATTATGTATAAAATGTCAATATATCGATATACAGTAGAATCCTATCATATTGAATCAAATCCTGACCCTTTGTATTGAAGTTGAATCATGTGATCATGAATACCCATCCCTAATCCTGTTTACCAAGGTCCCTGACTCGGAGTCCCCACACCACATGTTGGAACACAGATCACCATGGACACCAGGGCTTGTGTGTGTTTACGCCCACTTATGAGTTAAAGCGTTCTTTGAAGGACACTTGGATTATTTTGCCTCGAGATGAAGATAAGATAGGCGAAGGGGTGTGGGTGGGCGGTGGGTGGCCGTGGTTGTTCATGCATACAGATTGTTCCATATGCACTGAGGGCTTGCTGGTGTGTTTGTATCTATATTTGTTTCACAAACAGGCCGCATTACACGACACTGAATAGTCTCAAGATGCTCATCTACACACACACACACATGTACACACATGCATACATATAACCGTGTATACTTTTGCATCCTTCTGTCTTGTATAGGCTCCATGTAATCTTTAAGTCCCGTGGAGCTTAACTCTTACCCACAATTCACACACACAGTCAGCGGCATGCCGCAAGGCTGCTAGACCCCTCGCATTTTTTTACGCCTCGGCTCTATTTTTCCGGGTTACGCACGTAAACTGGAGCGTAAATTCCCATCGAGGTACATTCAAAAGATACGTTTTGTGAAAATATTTTGTTTCCAAGCCTGGTACCCATCAACCACATACAGTATGTACAATTGCTGATGTGCGATCCTAATGTGGATTACTGAATTATATTAACAAACTAATAAATTTTCCCCCACAACAAATTAAACCTCTATGTCAAGAAAATATTATCATTTCAGCAGGAAAACAAATATCACGCCCATGAATAGACTTTAGTTCATGTATTTTACTTCATACTTGGGAAGTAGTTTTATAGACTTTATTGGTCTGGTATACCGTACCTGTTGGCAACACGAAGGACAGTGGAAGGGGGGACGGTGAACACAGGGGGATGGTCTCCTTGCTGCTTCGAGTTAACTACGTGTGGGCTCTAGTCAAACTGACTTGTCAAGCAATAGATTCTTGTAGTAGAGAAATCAGTCAATTTATTTATAAGGAATTATTAAGCTATTAATGTTTTTTTTTTTCATTTAATAATCGAACCACAAATAACTGATAACAAAAAACACAGAAAATCAGAAATTAGAAAACACTTTATGACAGAAACGGTTCAATAAATACACACATTGTGAAAACCTTCTCCTTCTGACCCATGGAGAAGAACCGGCACCGCCTTCCTCCTGTCAATAGCTGCAATGTATTTATAGATTATTATTCATTCCAGCGATAAAACACGTTGTATTCAAGCCAGAAGCTGCAGCGTGAAATATTTACAATGAACGCTAAACTCACAACTAATGCAACTACGTTAAGAAGCAAACAAATGCGAATGAAATGAAAAGCAAAGGGTTGAAAATGAAACCAAAGATTCACTGACCCATTAAAGGCTGATACATTCCACAATTTGAAAGTCAGGAGAGTGCTGCTTTCGGTAGTGCGTCGTAGATGGAATGAAGACGGACTCAGTGTGGATTGACGAATCGACTAACACGACGCTGACTTGAATTTTGGTGTGAATTGGGGGTTAGGGTCACCCTCATCTAGAGAGGCTCAATCTAGCTCTCCGTTCTAATCGCCGCCAAACTTTCATGTCCACCTCCCTTACCTCGGTCTCCCCCTTTCCTTCTCCCTCCTGTACTCTCTCTCGCGCTCTCTTTGACTCCGTTTGTCTTCCTCTCCTCCTCTCTGCTGCGTCTCTCACGTTAAGCCATAGCAGTGTAATCATACCAGGCTTTTAAGCCCAGCCCCATAGGATGTGACCCCAGCGTTAAAGTTTAAACCTTCATCAGCAGCGTATGGAGGATGGAGGGAGGAAGGAGGGAAGAGAAGAGAAGAAGAAACTGAGAGCCGTGGCAACATAGCTGCACTCCAGTTGATGTCTGAAACCCTTCATACTGTACCGTCAGAGATACAGTCTCAAAGGGCCTCACAGGTCCACATTTGAAAGAGCATGAAATCAATGGGTTCATACCGAGGATGGAGAAGTGAGTTCTCTGCAGCTAAGAACAGGGCATGGAAAGGACTGAAGGAAGGAGTAAGAACTGAATGCACAGTCGAAAAAAAGAAATGGCACTCACAATAGAAATGATCGCATTAGATACTTAGCAAAAGCTATAATATGGCAAATGGCCAACATTGAGAAGAGTTTGGTCATATTATAAAAGTAAAGGTCAACAGTAGGAAACACAATATCCTAGCATGTAGATCATTTTTTAAGATTATGATAGGAAAAGTAGTTGTCATTTTGCGTCTTCTAAATTACGTAATGTAATATCCATCCAACTAATCACAGTATGACATTTTATATGTACAGCCCAGCCAGACAGATTCTGAAATCTATTATTCAGCCATGTCTTTATTTTGTCTTGGGTAACTATCGATATCGTTGCATTATGGCATTATTCCTCTAAAGGATGATGCCTTTAGTGGAAAGAAATGCCACAAATCACATAGTGAGCTTCATGCGTTCTTAACGTATGGCTGAACTCCCATGAAAGTGTATCACCCCTGTAGATTCATTAGTTTCACATGCAGAGCTGTAGAGACTGGCAATAAATCAGTTATCTAATATTATGGACCCCCGCCCTACCTGCTCTTCAATTCAGCTGCTCCACAGTACAGCCTGCATTTGGCTTGAAGTTGTTGCATGGTCTTATATCTATCTATCTATCTATCTATCTATCTATCTATCTATCTATCTATCTATCTATCTATCTATCTATCTATCTATCTATCTATCTATCTATCTATCTATCTATCTATCTATCTATCAATCCATCTATCTATCTATCTATCTATCTATCTATCTATCTATCTTCTCCTGGTACAACTTCTATGGGCATATGTGTGTTTGGTCCATAGCTGGTGCTCATCCAATGCTACATTTTTTTGTAGAATTACAATCTGTTGTCCATTTAAGTTTATTTATTTTATGTGACCTGTACACGCTATACTTGTTCACATGCTCGTTCACCTTGTACCCTTTCTGCTCACAGCGCTGTAAGTGAGGTTGACATTACACTTACTGATGCCAAACATGGAGCCGAGTGAACCAAAATTTATTTTGTTGATCATTATCGTGCACTTCAGAGGCAGCTGTAGTCAGACACGTTGTGATGGAGGGACAGAGAGGGCCGTTCAGATTCTGGGATTTGTTATTTGCTGCAGAATTTTCCACCACCTGTGTGCATCCAAGTGTTTGGATGCACAGCGGGGGGTCAGGAGTGGTGAGGCCGTGTCATGGCCTCTGCTGGGCAACACACTTGAACCGTGAACCTTCGAATGAGTTGTGTGATTGTCTTTCATAATGTCTATCCTGACTGAGATCCTCGTTTTGCCAGGCGGAGCTAACTTTTACATTGTTGTTGACAGTGATTGGAGACCCTTTGCGCAGTTAATCTCTATCGGGAAAGGAAAAACTCAAGTTAGAAATAATACAAATGAAATAATAAATCCTCCAGTAGAAAATTGTTGGTGAGAACTGCACTTACGAGTACAGGACCACACTGCTGTAATATTGAGTTTTTGCCCTTTTACTAGTCAACACATGTACTGTATGTGTACACATGTATTTTTGTCAAAGGTACTTAATTTTGGCACATTTATTATTTGTGAATTCCATTTGAACAGGCATAATTGCTCTAACAAATACAAAATACGGCTAAATTAAGTAACTTTGGTAACACAATGTGTTACCGTATTGTCAGCGTGACCAGTAGGTTTCTCACATCATTCATATTTTCCAAAATCCTAAAATAGAAAGAGAGATCTGAAATTGTGAGGTATCATTGGGAAAAAGGTCAGGAGTAATGTCAAATATATGTGCTGAGTAGTTAAAGGGCTAAAACGTATGCGGTATGGTTATGGTATCAAATTAATCACCCTCCCTGCTGGCTTCAGGACTCCTGACACGGTGCGTAGTGACACAGCTTTCCCTCAGGTTGGATTCACTCCTGTAGGTGTCTTGCAGTATGGAGCCTGAATACAGGAAGAGGAGAAACTAAGAGTGATGAAGAAGACCTGGAGACAGAGCCTCATAGGGAGAAACAGAAGCTGGAAGAGAACTATGGAATGAAACTGAAAAGAGAGAGACAGAAAAAGGCAGAGATGGTTTTTTTTTTTCGCTTTTCGAAAGAGGGAAAAGTGTGTAGCCGGAAGCTGGATGAAGCAGTCACCTGACGGAGCACAGCTCTTTCAGGTACCGACAGCCGAGCGAGGCACGTCAAGGCGCTGTGCAGCTTATACCCCCGTGCAACAGCTCCTCACCTCCCCATGCAGAGAATAGACAGCCCTCACTTTATTTAATCTACTTTCTCTATCAATCCCATTTTGACTCGCCCCCACTCGTCTCACTCCTGACAGCAGAGCAAATAATTTTTTCTTCCCCCCAAACGAGCCGAGCCAAAGTTTGCTCTGCCAGCACGTAGCCTCTCCGTGACAGTCTGTCAGCGATGAGGGATCTTCATTCACTCTGGGCATGGAGAGAGCACTACAAAAATTCCTTCCTCCTTCTTTGAAACTGGCTAACGGTGTTGCGATGCATTCTGGGACACGATCCACACTCACGACAATATCAAAACGCGAGCCAGAGTGGACTTTATGCAAATGAATGTGTAAAATCCATCACATTCAAGGAGAATGGGGCTGATCTGCAACCTGTAACCAAGAAGGAAATGTCTGAGTGGGTGTTGTTTTGCGGTGGGTGAAATTGCAGATGGTAAATGTATAAATTGACCAGCAGAAGTTCTTGTACGTTCTTGTGTTTTGCATTGGGAACAAATTGCAGCTTCATTATTCCTTTTGAGATACTTTGACTGTCTCGGAACAACACAACGGAATGCAGCTTGTGAATCTGCTAGCATGTCCAATGTTACATTGAAAGTTGCCATGGGAGTTGAATATTTACATTTGTCAGCAGTCTATAAGTAATTATTTGCATGCTTCCGGTGTGATTCACGATTCAGTTGACTAAAAGGCACATTCAAGACCAAATATATGCAGAGATGGACTTTACAGAGGTAGATAACCTTCAAGCACCTTGTAACCCTGCTAACACCTGAATTTCGCCGGGCAGGGCAGTGGTGCTTCAGGCACCGGAAAGAACATCTCCAGAGGCTTTCTGCTGTGTTTAGGAGGATGAACAGGAGCTGTGTCACACGGGAAGTAGTTTCTGCATGATTTGTTGCAATTTTTATTTTATATTTTGATCACCACATCCACAGAATCACCAACCTTACTTGTCAGTAGCAACAGCATTATGCAGCTGCAGTCAGTGGCTTTGTGAGGCAGGATCTTGTCTCAGCACATTATTTTTGATTGGCAGGGCTGACTTAACAGGCTTTTGACTCCTATGTCCCCCAAATCCAAGCAATGCGGTAAGAACAAGCACAGCTGTCAATAACATGTGGACACACAAAAGCCCACTTCTCACTGCACACCTGGGGAACGACGAGGAGGCACCCGCACACACATACCATATCAGTGGTATGTGTGTGCGGGTGAGGGTGTTCAAGTCTCTGTGTTGCTGCCTGCCAGTCAGGGGAAGTTGAAACAAGAGTTTGCCCAGGTTCAGGTGAGGTAAACTCTGAGCACGGCCATCAGCAGTCTGGGCAGAGAACACTTGCACTGGGTGTCGACTGGGCAAATCCTCCCACTGTGGCTCTCGCTCTCTTTGCCTGTGTTTTATATAGTAATAGATAAGATATAGAACTATGGGACAAGGAAGAATACATTTTCTGCCATAATTATTCCATGTGCGATATATTAACTGATGTTTATCGTATTTTCTCAGCAGCATTTTGTAGACTACATAATTGTGTTTGAAGAGTTACCTTCAACATAGTAACAAACTTTGACACCAAAGCC
>OMKR01000643.1:0-11700 GCA_900302355.1 Cyttopsis rosea
GACCGTGGTCCGAGCTTTCACGAAGGAATCATCACTGAACCGCCAGGTAACGGCAACGACACCGACTCGGATAATGACGAGAGGGATCCGGGCCGGATGCCGTAATCGCCCGACTGTTAAACTCGGACACCGAAGATGAAGAATTTGAGGGATTTGTGGACGAGGAATGAACTGAAAAAGGGAGTGTATTGTGTTGTATTTTACGTGTGATAACTGAACAATGTTGAGAGTTATTGTGAACACGTTTAATAAAGTTTGACTGACTGACTTATCTGACTGTTTTGTTTCGCTTAATGCGCCTTATAGTCCGGTGCGCTTTATATATGAAAAAAGATCGAAAATAGACCATTCATTGACAGTGCGCCTTATAATCCAGTGCGCCCTATAGTGCGGAAAATACGGTACAGTATAAATCGTTAGGGGCACCACCTCTTTTAATTGCAAGGGGAACGATCAGGTAAACCAAATTAATTAGAATTATCAATCTCTTAACCTGGGTGTGAATTCTCCACTCAGGAATTCCTGATTTCTGCTTGAAGCAAAATATCCACAGACAACTTCTTAACATCTTCTTAATTTATAATAAAAATGTTGGAAATAAGTAGGTAATTGAGGTAGTAGATAAAGAAATAAAATCATAAACAAAAAGATCAGAGATCAATTACTTAAAGGGTAAATACGAATCGACTGATTTGACATGAATGGAAGGAGTAGGTGATTTAACCTCTTAAGCTCCAGGCCCATTTCTTGGGTTCAGAAAGCTGAGACCTTAATGAATCATTTGAGATGCAGCTTGACACTGTATGTCAATCTTTTCTATCAATTAAAAGGTAATTAACATTATATTTGTAACTGCGCCTAATAAAATTATTAATATTTTGAGTGTAAAGGGGCTTTAAACATTATCCTCATGCCTAATGATGCCATTCCCATGCTCAATTATGTGTGATTAGTTGCTGCACCAAGTTCTGGGTTGATACCATTAATTACACAGCTTTGGTACACTTTCTAGTCAATTTTGACCATTCGGGAATGGGGAAAAATGGTCAGAAATGTCCCCAAAAGACCTCCTGAAGACCTCATGACCTTGAATAACACTTTAGAAATCTTAATGCTGTGATGCAGCATCAATAAGTTTTGAAAATTGGAGATTTGTGTGAATTTGACGATTTTGAACAGGCACATTTTTCTGAAAAACCCCACTTATCTTTAATGTACCAGGACATCTCATACAGGTTCTGAATGGTCTGGGTGTCTAGATTCTGGGTCTAGAGTTTCATGAGGCTGTGATTATCCTAGAGGTCACAACAGGTCATTTTATACAGCAAGGTCAAGTGAAATAAATGCTGTCATCACATTGAAATGGTTGAGGCCATATTTCATCCCACATGAATGCAAATGTATTCACAACATTCTCAGCTTTGTAGCAATACCCAATTTATACAATTCCATGACTATTTAGGTTCCAACAGTGTGCAGAAATAGGGAAAAGAAAAATACCATATACGAAAATAACATATTTTCGCTGCATGCAGATCCGGGGCTCTTTAGGACCCTGAAGCTAACCTAGCCAATGTAGCTGCTCATCTCTGGTATTGCTGTAAAGGTTAGGCTCTGGCAGTTCTAATTACTTTTCTACCATTACTTTTGTCAAAAAAGATCGGCGACTTTACGTTACACCCGCTTCCCAGCTACGGACCCGTCGGTTGGTCCGCGGCGCTGATGGAGAAATGAACACGAGACTAAATAAATTTCTAAACCTGGTATAAGAACTCAAACTCCCATTCGTCATCGACTCCTTTCATTTCCAGCAGCAGCGATGGAATTATCTTGCCTTGTTAGTGAGGCTTCGGACTCGTGATGCTTTGCTGACCAGGGATTCGAACTCGCTTCGGTTCCGTCCCGTGTCCACGGCAGTCCCAATGGACCTCCGCCGGATCACAGTGTAGCTTTGGTTCGGAGAACTGCGGACAGCAGTGTTGTTCAGGGAATCCCCGTCGCGGCTGGCGTGGTCCTTGGAGACTAAGCTGCTGCGGCTCTTTAGTGGCAAACACCAGTTGGTTCGGAGTTCTGCAGAGCGTCCGGATCCGTTGGAGTTGCCGTGAATCGGAAATAAACTAATCTGTTAACTAGACTCTGTTAACTTTTCTCGTGTCCGTGGAAATCACTCCGCATGGAAAAATAGATCCTAGATCCTTGCAGCAGGGATCTACTTTCCTGGCTCTGAATAATAATTTAAAGTGTATATATATATATATATATATATATATATACAGTATGTGGGGGCGACGGTGGCGCAGGAGGTAGAGCGGGTCATCCAGTAAACAGAGGGGTCGATCCCCAGCTCCTCCTGGCAGCACATCAAAGTGTCCTTGAGCAAGACTCTGAACCCCTAAGGGTTGAGCAGGTGTGCACCTTGCATGGTTGCCACCGCCATCCGTATGAATGTGTGTGTGAATGGATGAATGTGAGGCATGTACTGCAAAGCGCTTTGAGTGGTCGCAAGATTAGAAAAGCGCTGTATAAAATGCAGTCCATATATAACCGTGTTTGCATAAAAAAAAGCAAAACACACAATCCCGACTTTCATATATATGTCAACATGGAACTCATCATTACTTCATTGTTAAAGGTACTATGTGTAGTTTTCAGAAAATCCTTGTTTTGACACCGGTGGCCGTTAAGTGAACTGCAGTCAGCGTGCTGCTTGTGCTCGTCCTGCGCAATTTATTCTTGTAAAAAGGAAAGGATTATACCAAGTGTCCTAGTTGGAATTTCAGGGCCCTAGTTCAGGGCAGTAAATGAACGGTCTTACTCCAAACTCCCACCATGAGAGGTCAAAGTTCGCTTCTGTGGATTGGAGGGTTCGTGATAAACCTTCTTCTTTAGATTCCAGGATCCGTGTGATCCGAGACTGTGCTACTACAATTGATAGAAATAAAACCTGTCAGGTGTTCATATATTAGATCTCTGTACATGTAAGATACATTTACATTGAATTAATTCCACTTGTGTAAAATTCTAGTGTAATAAAATTTTTAATTTGTCCATCTGAGCTTCTTATGAGATCAATAAGATTGAAATGACTTAGGTGATAAAAGGGACTCACTGACACCCAGAAACAACTGACTTGCTCCATTATACTGGTGTGAAATGGATGTGCAGATATTCAGATAAGCAGTACAGATAAAGTACTATATGTAGATATGCAGATATTGTTTATACAGATATTTCAGGGTCAAAGTTGCAGTTCAAGTCTCAACATTGAACATAAATCTCACTGTGAAGCTCACCGTTTGGGTGCTTTGGTCAGGTTTGTACCGTCAGTGTGTCAGTCTACTGTTCATTAAAATTTCAACCCTGTTGGTCTTGAGTTTAATTTGCCATCCTAAAGTCTTGCAATCGACTTGATAAGTTTCAGACTTGTTTTTGATCTCACCTGGATGGTCGGGACGACACCGCTCTGCATGTTAAGAGGATGACAACTTGAACTAATAAGGTATGCATTGTCATGTTATCACTTTCACAATTGAAATGATTGCTTTGATATTTTATTTAATTGCTAGAAAACTAAATCACTTGTCAGTGAAATAATGAATTCAAAATGAAAACTCCGAGACAATATTATCAGGGACATACAGAAAGACTGGCTGTGAAAACAGCTTAATGAGGCAAAAATGATTTAACCATAAAAAAGGATAATACACCCACATCATTTAGAAGTTTGTGCAGGAAACACTGGGATAGCAATTGCATTTTACAGCAATTATATTCTTTCATGAATTGAATTAAAGGGGTGTGGGGAAAAACTTTGAAATCTATTCCAAAAACAAAGGCCTAACAAGAGTATAATCTATCAGAAATATCCCTCAAAATACATATTATTTTGCCTTGTCACGCTGTTTTTGTATTCACTCTTCTAGAATGTCCCAATTCTAATTGAACAGCGCAAGTCATTTCTTAATCAAACCTTTCAAGGAAACATCTTCATTAATGGGTCACACAGACCATCATGATAATTCCGTCATACTTGACTTTTTTCGTCAAAACACTTTAATGTGGAATATAATTTGTCTATTAACACAAAATATAGAATAGAGAAAGTGGAACACATCCAACGTAGGTCTGAAGCTAAAATTACACTCACACTTTAACTTCAACAAACAAACTTCAATTAAAAAAAACAGTCTAAGAAGCTTTTCAGCGCCCAAAATATTTGTATTTGTTTTAATATTTAATATTTAATATCAAGTTTTAATATTTATGTACTGATACTATATTGACACCAAGGCCAGTTGTTAAGTTGCAAACTTACGATGATTTTAACATTTAGGTAAATGTGACCATTGTGCCGGTTTCTCAATTCCTGTGAAAAAAACAATTAATGCAATATCATTTATAAATAACACAGATATATAATACATGACAAAGATACTTTACAATACTGTGGCAATTCTACCAATATCAACCACTACATTATAGAATTAAACAGCATATACATAGAGGAAAGCATAGAGCAAAATCATCATTGCTCACATTAAACTTTTATTCTATCTGGGGAAAAATGTGTTAGTTTCAGATATACATTACAACTTGTCAATGATTTATTATTTTAACTCAATAAACACTTCACAGTATATGTGATGAGCAAACATCCTAAAAAGCAACAACAAAACATTTTTTCTGAAGAATATAACTATCTCACAAAATTAAAAATTAAAATGCATGCTTGAATCTTTTAATTTTACAATTTAAAGATTACTCTGAGCAGTGGGAATTTAAAATTACAGTTATGTGTTATGTTAGTGATGGTACTTTACAATGAACAAACGAAAGGGGAATTGGCTTTTCTATTCCCTTTTTCTCAAAATATAGTCGGAATTCAGAAATCTGAGATTAAACTCAGAATTTGGATTTCAGACTCTTAATCTCAGAATACAGATTTTTTTCTCCGATTTCTGTGATTAATCTCGAATTTAACTCAAATATTTTTTTCATATGCTAATCTTTTTTTTTCATATGCCCCTAATTATTTAAGGTACGTACAGAGCAACCTACCATTGACATTAACAAAAGATAAGGTTCATAGGGCCCATAAAGGGGATGATTTTAAAAGGAAAGTGTTGCACCCACAGATTTCTTTACCTAAAACGTTCTGCTCTGGGCGCTAAATTTAAACTTTAAAATGTCAACCGCCGTCCCCTGCGGGATCTGAGGCGGAGTGTCGTCGTGGGGCCTCCGCAGGGCAAACGCTAAATGGCTATTCCTCAGAGCACTTTGAAGACTGAACATGGAAACATGATTAGGGAACAAACCAATCCTGTAAAACGTATCTTCCCTGATGGATGTGAATGCATTAAAGATGGAGCACCCACACGACGGTATGTCCAATGTGGAAAAAGGGATTTTACATGTTTTCACCCGATTAAATGTGTAAAAGAGCGGGAACTTGAGGGAGAAAGATTTCATACCTCTTAACGTAGAGGTAAGCTGTATACTTATACTTAGAGTGCAATTATACGATTTTGGTACGGAGGAATACATAATACGTTGTACATGAGAAAGTCATTATATCTCAGAACCTATAATTCGTTAGTACAATTAGTACAAGTACCCTGCCTCTTATGATTTGGTATTGCATTGCAGTGGGAAATTATTATATTGTCATGAATCCCTTTTACGGGAGAATTACAGTTTAACAGGCTCCTTGTGTGTTCTAATTCAGAGCTCTTTTCAGATTCCAGTTCTCTTTCCTCAAGCATAATATACTTGAGAGATATAAAGGAAACTGACGGATAGTTTTAGCCAAGCCAATTTGTCCCTAATTAGGGGGAACAGTTTGAGAATATATGATAAAAGGCCCTTACAAAAGAACTATCCTTATATAAATAGAGTGCTTGAAATAACTCTAGAGGCCTCAACTGCTACTTTTATATAGAGTTACATATAAATCTAGGTTTAAAATGGTTGATCTGACAATACACAGTGGGGCGTATTCACAAAAGGATTGCGCGGCTGTTGTGGCCCCTAAACCTGCGCAAACGAGAAAAAAAAGCAACCGTCTAATTCACAAAGCGAAGGGTGAAATGCACCCCTGACTGCGCTGCCACGTAAATAGCGCCTTGGTGCGCTGGTTCCATTTGCATGTGTTTAAATTAGTTCATATGCATACATTTGGTGCAAAATTGGCCACTTTCTATGCAAATGAGCCTCATTGCAAAAAAAGACTAATTCACAAACACCAGCGCTAATAGCCACATGCAGTTACCGTGAAATTATTACCGTCTTCAGAGAGTTGGTGGTAACTGCGCGGACAAAAAAAAAAGGCACCAGTGCCTCCCTAGGCTGGGCTACAGTACCTGTCAACATTGGGATTTGAAAATAATGGAAATTGTCCAGTGTTGATTGGAATTTAGTTGCATCTAGCGGTGAGTTGCAGATAGCAACCAAGTGAATACCATCACCCCCCTTCCAAGCGTGTAGGAGAAGCTACAGTGGCCGTGAAACTCGCAAAGAGAGTCACTAGAGCCAGTGTTTGGTTTGTCCGCTCTGGGCTACTGTAGAAACATGGCGGTGCAACATGGCGGCCTCCGTGGAAGAGGACCCGCTCCCTATGTAGATATAAATGTCTCATTCTAAGGTAAAACACAATGATTCTAAATTTCATGGGATTATACACTAATTAAAACATACTTATGAATATTATATTCCATTTCTGCCAAGTCCGTTACGCTAGATGCCACTAAATTCTACACACTGCACCTTTAAATGTGAATATTTTCCAGTTTCTTTAGTCCTGTATGACAGTAAACTGAATATCTTTGGGATGTGGACAAAACAAGACATTTGAGGATACAGTGGTCGACATTGTTCAGCATTTTCTGACATTTTACGGACAAACACAACTAATCGATTATAATCTCCAGATGAATCGATAAATGAAAATAATCATTTGTCGCAGCTCGGCAATCCGGCTAAATCACGGCGCCCAAGCAGCCGGAGGTTTCGAACGACACCTTCATGTTTAAATAAATGTGCGGTGGGCATCGACTCAGATGAAGGAGCTTGTAAAAGGAGGAAGAAAAACGATCAAATTGGATGTTTTGTTTCATCTCTTTCCAGGTTTTTTTTTAAATATCCTGCTTAAAATCCGCTCTGACAATTAGCGAGAGGGACAGTCTGAGCGTCCTGCGGTGAATGTGTGTTGTTTATTAAGAGGTAAAGTGGTGCACACATGGAGTGGTTCATGCCTTTGGTATCCCAGTTTTATATCCCACCACCAGCCAAGCTATTTTCTCCCTCACATTCATGAAATATATCACTGCTCTTAAATGTTTACCTATGGCTGGTGGAAGTGTATCGTTGGTATGTGTGTCTAAAGGGGAATGAGTGAAGGCTAACGAAGGTCCATTACGATTGATTTAAAATTAAAGCTACATGACTATTTTGTGGCAAAATACTTTTTAGTATAAGATCCGACTTTATCAAGCTCAAACGAAACCGACGTTGACACCAGACGGCGAGACCCTTCGCAGTCGCCGGGTAAAAAACACCGCTGCACAGGAAGTACGGCTGGGTTTTGAAATTCAGCACTTTTTTCGGTACCGACCAATTTTCATTCTTTCAACAGTATCGAGTATCAAAACATTCTGTGGTACAAAATCTCCTCAAGCATCAGTTAACCAAAGCTATAAACTATACGGGGATTGAAATCATTACATTAGGCACCGTTCCTTCTGCACAAATCATTCCTTTTGTTGTGGATTTAATCATTTTGGAGAGAAACAATCGACCACGACTGACCCCTTTAGTGATAATGTGACCCCGCCCCCTTCTATACGTCTCTCCTGCAACTCCATCCTTCTTCGGAAGCTTCTTTGTTTGCTATGTTAGGTTTTTTTTATTTTAATTTGAACACACGAGCCTGACCTTATTCAACCAATTAACATTTATTTGATTTAGAGGACCGCTGTCCTGTACATCCCGCGGACTGACATTTGTACATACAGTGGCACACGCGTCCTCACAAACCCTTCCAATGCGCCACTCTGCTGTTTTGCACACGCGCCTCTACGGAGAAGTACGCCCCTTCCTTTAATTTACTGCTGTGCATCTAACTGTGACTTCTCCGTCCCGTTCTCTCACCAGGCGTGAGCGGTAACCAGGTGGTTGTCCCCGGGAAAGTGAACGCGGTGCTCGGGAAGAACATCACCCTGGGGTGCATCATCGAGGTGGGCTCTAACCTCAGTCTGACCCAGAGCTCCTGGGAACGCCAGCTTCCCTCAGGCACCATCACCCTGGCCGTCTTCAATCCCGAGTTTGGATACTCCGTCTCCCAGGAGTACGCCAATCGCGTCTCCTTCCTGTCTCCCTCGGTACACGACGCAACCATTATCCTGGAAGGAGTCGGCTTCGCAGACATCGGTTCCTACACCTGCAAAGTGGCTACGTTTCCCCTGGGCAACACACAAGCATCCACCACCGTGAATGTATTAGGTAAAGTAGGAATTTGTAACTTCCGCCTTAAGCGCATGCGTGACTACGCCTGCCCACGTTTAAACCTGACTCTCAGCGGCTGACAATCGGAGAACATTGTTGGGTAAGATTAAGTGTGGCTTAGGTCACCGCTAAGTGTTTTCCCTGCAGGGATAAATTACTCCCCTGAGCTATCCAGCTTTTGAATTGCTACCTGGACAGAGGTCATTCACATTTAAATCCATGCAATCATCCAGAGATGTGCAGAAGGCGCTGCAGTCCGGTCCCGCTCACCTCACTCATCTCGCTGATAAAATGTTAGCTCTTCTGCTGAGAGCAGAACGTGCACGACGATAACAAAATTCACTTAAGTGCCACATCTTCCTACTTCCTTAAAAATGTCATTTGTTGAGTCTCCTTGAATAATGTAGGCTGCGCTTTAGTGCCCCCTATAAATATTCATAGAGCTTGTCTTTGCCAAAGTTAGGGCTACATTCTATGCAGATCTGCAGCCTTAATCTAAACAGAGCCACACACGTAGGCAGACCTCTGTGCTCCCCTTTCCTTGTTTCACCCTAAATTAATCGCTAATCCAGACTGTATACACATACATATTTTACATTGACGGGATTTGACTGTGTCCAAAAAGGAATGGTGGTTAGCATTTGTTTCGTTTCGGAAATGGAACGGTTGAATTTCACTGAGGCAGTTGATGGAGTGAGAGATGGAAGCTAGACTGCCTGAAGTAGTTTTGCATCTACCTCCAGAGACTCAGAAAGGCTCTGATGCCTAATGAGTGCTACATTAAGTGCTGCTGTGACAGCGATAGGGCCTGAGACCTCCCAGAGTTCAATTACACATTATTTTCAAGGCAGTACAATCTTCAGTACCACATGGACCGGGTTTTTTTTTAAAGCCGACAAACGTATATGTAGGCAGCCACAGTAAGAAGTCGTTTCCAATTTCTTATATAATTAGGGTGTCATTACTCATAGAAATGTATAGGCTTTCACAATTAGCTTTGTGGGAATTATAAATTGTGTTTCTTGACATGTTTTTCTTACACATGCATAATAATTGTGAAGTCCTAAACTCAGCAGTTTTAAGCTTTTTTGTTCACCCCCCATGTCCTGGTCTTGGTTTATCCCACGAGATACTTTTTTGACTGTAAGGAAACATTATATTCATTGCATAGCCCGGCAAAAATCAATACAAAAATGAAAAAACAAAAGACAGCTATCTTGATTAGGAATAATGTGATGTGACCTGTGATGTGTCTTCTGGTGTGTCCTTTATGTTTGGCAAATGACCTGTTTCTTTGGTGAACCACTCCAATCACAACAAGGAGCCACACTGCTTATTTTGTGTATTTCTGTTCTTGGTTCTCATGCTGTGCCTATTGAACTCCATTGAGCTGACTTTGCCATATAGTCCAAGTGCTTATAGACGTACATGTGACTTATTTACTGGTTTGGTCAATTTCTGCTTAACTATGGTGTATAACTATGGTGTATGAAAGGAAGGTCGATGCTGATACTGCTGGTTATTATTGTGGGACAGTAGTTTGAGTTGTATGATTGCTGATGTGGCATTCCACTTTAACTGCACATTTCTTAAGTTAAACAAGCAGCATAGTGTCCTTTTTTATTTGATTTGGCTGTAAGTTGCAGTGACCTATAAAACTGGTATTTGTTAAGCGAAGTCCGGGAATTACTTTAGAAAAGCCTTTTTCACTCCATACACCCTGGTAAAAATTATTCCAAAAGCATAATTTAAGATTTATAGGTAGAAGGTCCATGAGCAGTTGAGGACCTTGGGAGGAATGTGACTCTTTTAAGAGTGCATTGAACTCTTGGGTAAAAGGTCTGATGGAAACTCGCCCCTCCTCATCCTGTTTTACACTATAGACTCATACAAAAGGGGCCGAGCATCTAGCGTCCACACATGCAGTTTGGAGGGAATAATCCTAAACCAAATGTCCCGCATAGAAAAAAGAATGCCAGCGATAGTGAATGAATTGCAATGACCCTTTGTTTGGAACTGCTGACATGTCTGTGCATACTGGACAAAAGCTGATTCCTTATTAACATTGAGGAAGGAGGATTGATGTATCACCAAATTACTCAACCAAGCGTCAAGTAGTTAATCTCTATTAACTGCAAACTGTATTTTCATTTGCTCCGATTCTTTGTTCTTTTAAGCTCTGATACGCAGCAACAGCAATAACATCGTTTTTGTAAATCAACTGCGTGGAAAGATGGCAAAAACATTTGGCCTGAAGTTTTGAACTACAAGATCATTTTACACAAAATAAATCAAATGTACTCTTTTGAGGTGCGAGTTTTAAGATTATGTCCAGAAATGCCATTGCACCACCGCCAACCAACCAATGGCGTCCTTTCAGGGATGTCCACTGTTGCTGTTGTAGTTGTACAACGACAGCACTGCGTGCACTCGAGAGTGTACGTGGGTGGGGAAGGTCCGGAGCTGGCAGTTTGCTGCCTGACGGGAAATCGTTACCTCTTTCTGCTCCAGCCTTCCCACCTATCCAATGCCTCGCCTTCCCTCCCTCCCCATGACAGCTTCCCCAAATTAACACGTCTCTCTGATTGGGTTAATCTATAGCCTAGACAGGCGGCCCCGCTTACGACATAGAGCAGCTACTGTGCGTGCCCAGAGGGCTGGGGCTGGGGTGGGGGGCGGCATGTACAGAAAAGTGATTTAAGAATGTGAATCTGTTGCACCGGGTTTGGGAGTCTCCTGCACCCACGTTATTTTTGGAAAAAGGCGTGTCAGAGGTTATTAGGATCTGTTGTTGTAAGCTCAGCCGAGGAGGGAGGGGACTGGCAGATGTCTTCCAGTGTTGGCCTCGTGTTGGAATTGGGTTGATGTGTGTGCCCCTATGAGCTAGGACTGTCAGAGTAGAACAATAAGTAGAACAGCTGTTAGTGCTTTATCTGACTGCGAAAAAAGAGGGTTTGGGGAGTGGGCCGCCTCTAGGAAACGGTATGAAAAAAAAGAACCCAGAGAAGGGGAAATAGGCAGGAAAAGCCAGAGGAAAATATGATGGGAAAGAACTCTCGCCTTCCCGCGGTGCATTGAATGTAGCCTCTGTAGCCATTGTTTCCTTTGCAACGTCTCGTCTCTTTGTACGGCGTCCCTCTTCCTCTCTCGGTTTTGTTACAGACTCTGCTTTCTATTTCTCTCAAATCCCCTATAAAACTC
>OMKR01000643.1:11746-21757 GCA_900302355.1 Cyttopsis rosea
CCCCCCCTCAGTTGTTAATGCTGACGGATTGCTCCTACAAAAATGTTTCCCATCATTCTTTTTGCAAGCGCGGTGAAACTCCGACTCTGTCGTTATGTGCAACAGGCAGAACAGAGACCTGGACTCTTCTTTCACGGATCTGTTTTGCCTCCCCGTCGAGGAAATCTGTGCTGCGTCTAAACCTCTAGTTATTCAGACTCCCTTTCAGGAAGCGGGTGTAACATTACCCCAGCCCTAAAACACTGAATAGTGCACAGTAACCCAACTCCCCAATCCATGACATAACAGCCAAATACAGACCAACCTTGTGCTCTATGACTTGACCACTGGTACTCATGCCGTTAGAGTAAGTTGCTTTTTCCCCCTGTCCTATACGTTTAAGCAGTGCCATGAAATCATAGGCCTAACTATACAGAGAGTAATGGCTTATCGCCGTCTCCTCATCATTTGTGATAGAAGAAGAGTAGAGCGTTACCCTTTCAACACAAGACGTCTTTGACAAATATGCCACAGCAATGCAGACAGTAAAGTGTGCTGTAATGTGCTCTTATGCATGTAATGGCGTCATTCATCAATTTTTAATAAATATTGGTGTAAAGAAAGGAGCCAATCGACTCACCCACAATATTAAGAAGACCAAAGCCACTTCCTGCTGTCCATATCCTTGTTCTCTGCATTAGGATTATTTATTTATATTCATATACAGTATGGACAAATCAATATTCATACATTTATCGTCCCCCTCCTCTATACCCTGTCTCTCTTGTGTCTCCCCTCCTCCTCCCCTCCCCCTCCCTCACAGTGGAACCTAAGGTCTACGTGTCTGCTGGGCCCACCGCCCTGCTGGATGGAGGGAACGAGTCGGTGGTGGCCACCTGCATCGCGGAGCGCGGCCGGCCCGCCGCCCAGGTCTCCTGGGAGACGGGGCTCCTCGGGCGTTCTGAGGTGCAGACGCAGGACGAGCCCAACGGCACCACCACCACCCAGGTGCGGTACATCTGGCCGCCCCAGAGCCACGCCCTGGGGCAGACCCTCACCTGCGTGGTACGCCACCCGGCCCTGCAGACCGAGTTCCGCATACCCTACGTGCTCAACGTCCAGTGTGAGTGTTGAGATTTTGGCCTGGACTTCTCTCGATCCCTGCGACCTTTGTTTTTATACCTGTGTTGTGTGATGCGTATAAAAAAACACGAATAAGAGCTTTATTGATTATATTTTATTTGAGCTTTATTGATTTAATTATGTTTTATTTACAAAGAAATGGGGGTGCATTTTTTTTACTGTTATTTATTTTATCATCAAGTTACTTGTCAATGTTGAAATGGGAGGTTCTAATACTATAAAGAATTATAGGGATTATAATTTAAGATGCAATTGTGCAGTCCTATGAGGCACAGTATATCTTATTTATATTAACCCATGTTGATAGCTTGATTTATGAAGGCTGTGCTCCTTACCTCTCCTCCTTCGCCCATAAAAGAACCATTTAAGACTCATCTTAATGTTATAATCATTGACGCATACTTCCTTGGCGAGCAGGAAGGGGGATGTATCTGTTTGGATCGCGTGAGTGCAGGCTAATGAAGGTATTTTATGAAATATTGATCAGGTCTCAGCAGAACCAATAGTCAGGCAGGACGGTGGGGGCAGCGGGAAAAGCAAGGTTAATACGGGAACAAAGTGGCTTTAGAGCTCAATAAATCATGTTCGATGCAGAAGCGGGGGATTTTTATGTGCAAAAGAAGCATGATTTCAATGTTGAACCTGGTGAAGAAAGGTCAGTGGACTGGAGGCTTAAACAATGAGTTCCTCTTCCGCTCTCCTGAGAAATCAAAAGGAGAAATTGGATGTCTGAGTCACTGTTTGTCACATTTCATTATAGTGGTATCTGCTGGGGTTAATTTTGGCTACCTCCATCTTCCTTGTGTTTGTATATGGTTCGCATCAAGTTTATTATTAGCTGCTGCTACTGTGCCTCTCCTGTCTGACTGAGTCTGTTGTCTTCAAGCGGGGGCGTTATTTGTTTGTTCTCCTGGCTCCGCTCCATCCAGCCTTTGCTCGATGCTACTCGTGTGTGTTTTCGGCTTCAGCGTTGTGCTTAGAATGCTCTCTTTGTTGCTTATGAATAAAGCTCATTTGTCATCATGCGGCAAGGGGTCACATTGACTGATAATGAAGTCCACTTCTTTTCACCTTGCAATATTACTTCCCACTAGGGCGATATCGACAAAATCAAATATCACAATATATATATTGACGATATTTTGGGGGTGACTATTTGTGCTTTCATAAGATATTTACACACAATATACTGTATATTTGATAAACATCATTACTAATGTGGATATTATTACCAAGCAGGTAGAGATTGATTACAACAGTTAGAATAGTCTGATGTTCAGAACATTGCTTTAATTTACTGTAATGCAGCCTTAAAGATAACATAGAACACATCTCAGAATGCAGGCGTATTGAGCAACTGGCAAAGCAGAAATAGTGACATTACTACAAACTGTCTTTTGCAGTCGCACCGGTCGTATCGATACTGGGAAATGACAAGAACTGGTATGTGGGGCAAGAGAATGTGAAGCTTGACTGTGGCGCCAAAGCCAACCCTCCTGCCCGTGACTTCACCTGGAACAGGTCAGTGTCTGTAATGACCTTGGCAGAGCAGCGCACATGAGAAGAGTGTGCTGCTATCACTGCGATATTACTAGTGAAGGCCATGGAACATGAAATAAATACATTTCTTATTGGAAATCCCACAGCAGATATATTATACGTCTTATTGACTTAAACTAGAGATGGCGCGATAGCACTTTCAGTGTCTCGTAGTGTTTCGTTTCTTTTCTGATACAATACTGAATTCTTGAGTCTGTACCGATACCAATTCAGTATTGTTTCTCTTAAACAACTAATAAGCTTTAATTAAGTTATTTTATTGATGCACTTCGCTCAAACAAACACTTTACTTATAGGAACAAATACACAGCCAACAACATGACCTGCAAAACCAATGCTTTGTTTTGTTCAGTTAAAACAAAAAATACACAAATATCACTTAAAGTTGTATTTCAATATTATTTAAATCTTCGCGTAGCCTACTTGACCTCTCTTTACGTTATTTCGGAGTGGATTCTTACGTATTTTCCTCTGATATCCGATTTTCTGCTGAATCCGATACTGGATATCCGATCGGCGCCGTATCCAAATTAAACGCTTTGAATTGGCCTAAATCCAATGTGTTTTGACCACTTTTCCATGTTTGTTGGTGCACAGAGTGGACGCTCCGATGCCCGATGGAGTAAATATCGCCAACAACAGCATTGCTTTCACTCGACCTTTGGAGCGCAACGACTCTGGTGTGTACAGATGTGAAGTGATGAACGACATCGGCCTCCGGAGTCAAGACGTGCACCTATGGATACAAGGTACATCTTCTATTCCATCAGTCTAGTTGCCGTTGATCAGTTGTGGGATAGAACTACAGTAACTGGGTAAACTGTCAGTTTAATCCCTGTGCACTCTTTGTGCTTTTTGATGTAAATTCTCAGTAAGATTACCCTCAGTTACACACTTGAAGCAGAGCTAAGCCTCCGTATAGATGTTCCTGCCCGGCTCAGCTTACACACATTCCTGGCACCAGAGGAGCAGAAAGCACAAATACACAGTATCAATACCAAAGGATTCAATGTTGCGGTTTTGGCAACATTAGATTTCTCAGATAGGAAAAAAGAGTGTTTCCCCCCCGCTGGTTTGGAGCAGACTCAGCAAAGCTTGCACCAGTGTGGCCTTTTCTCTTTGTTTTCTTCAAGGTCAGGTTTCAGGGTTGGGCACAATGATTGGTGTTCACAGATTCACGGCGTACACACAGATGATTTGGCTCAAAGTGTAGATCAGTCAGAGAGGTTGTGTACGCTGTACCGTTTAGTTAATTTCAGTGCAACATCTGTTTTACATTAATAAACAGGTATAGGATTTCACCAATTTTCCCAGTAAGTTTTTTTTCTTTGCTTTGATTCTTCTACTCTATTGACTGAAGTTATGGTAAAAAAAAAAAAAAATTCACAGCAGACTGCGTTCTTGTCTGTCTTCTTTTTCCTTACTACTTGAACTCATCATTCTCAAGTCAGGCGTGTATCATGAGAACACTGCATCCCTTTTGTTTTCATTCCCCTTCTCTTCCTTTTAATCCATACCCAAACAAAACGACGGCTGCTTTTAGGCACGTATTCCCGCAGCTCACGATTCCTTTCCTTTCTCACCGTTGAGCAGCGAGAGCTGGAGCGGCTCCAGAAAGGCTGTCAGGCTCCATCTGTTTATAGGCCCTGCTTGGTGTCCTGCTCCAAACCAAAGCACAGTTGACATCCTGTCCAGGAAGGACTTGCACTGAGCAATTATCTGGCTTTTCTTGTCCAATATGAGGAGTCGGGCATGCTGCCTCATGCTGCCTCTAACCCCTGCGGAGATAGCCAGGTTGAGACTCCTCCCTCCCCCCTTGTCGGTGTAGCTTTTCCTCATTCCCAGTTGTCATTGTGGTCTTGAGGCTTTGACCGATGGGGTCAGCAGTCTGGGGTCTGGGTTTAGGATGAGAATTTACAGACTGATAAAGCAAGGCACTAAATATCTCAGTTCATTTACCTTTATTTTTATGCCCATTTGTCCTTGTGTCTTTTCTCTAGTGTATTAGTAGAAATGGACATTCGATTTTCATCCAGCACCAAATATTACATTAAGGCTTTCTGTGTTTCATCACTGGTGCTGTAAAGCCCCATGTGGATGTAAACCCAATACTTACAAAGTCATAGCGCTTTGTAGTCAGGCTTCTGAGGTACCTTTCTAGCGATGGACCTGAGGGGTCCAGAGATTGCGGGTCATCATGGAGACACATGAACAGCCTGACCTTGGCTCTGCAGAGCCCTGTTCTCTGGCTCCATGTGCCATCGCAGGCCGCTAACCGCTAGGACAAATCAAACGCCGGAGCCTCACATCGATCACACAGCGTTTTTATCTTCTCACGTGACTTCCCCGACAACGGAGAGGGGGAAGCAGGAAGAGCTAACCACACTCCCGCACACATTTAGGAGTCAATGCTCTCCCTTTCTCTCATGAACACGCACAATGGCATCGAGCACTTAACCTCTTCTGCACTCCTCACCCTCCCACCCACCTCCTGCTCTACAGCAGCTTTCAATAAATCATTCATAGTCTGGCCAGACAATTTCCTGCTGTAATAGTTTCTTATTGTTACAAATGTGATTCGACTTTATTCCCATTCGTTTTCTGTTGATAGGCATGAAGCATTGTGTGCAGAATTGTGCTCTTCTCATAAATCGTTGTCTTTTTATTTATACTATTGCTTCCTCGACTTGCTGTCTTTCCTTTCTGCTTAATGTCCTCCTTACATGTGTCCTCCACAGACCCTCCCCCCACCACCACTGCCCCCACCACGGCTTCCCTCTCAAAGGACACCACCAGCACCAGCACCGCAGACCAGAGGAGAGCCCTGTTCACCTCGCCGACCCTGGCCTCCCTGCAGGACAGCGGCCTGGGCACCATAGTCGGCGGGGCGGTGGGCGGAGTCCTGTTGCTGGTGCTCCTGCTGATTCTGGGCGTGGCCTGTTACATGCGCCAGCGGAGAACCTTCAGAGGAGACTACTACACCAAGCAGTACCTGGGGCCCTCCGACATGCAGAAGGAGTCCCAGCTGGATGTGCTCCAGCCCCATGAGCTCCAAGAGGTGTATGGGGAGAAGGGCGGCAAGGGGAGCCAAGAGCTGAAGCCCAAGTCTGGAGGAGATATCATCTACCCCGACTACCCCACCGATGACAAGGACAGGGAGGACTGGGGCAACAGGGGGGACGGCCACAGCGGTTTAAAGGAGGACAACTACTACCCCGAGCACTACAACAATACCCATAACATGCACCCCTGCGGGCCTCCCGTGCACAGTTCCACGGTGAACAACGGCTCCCCCTACCTCCCGGAAGACTGCTACGACAATGGTACAGACAGCGACTATGTGTCCCACATGGATGGATCTGTGATTTCGCGCAGGGAGTGGTATGTTTAAGGAAAACGGGCAAGGAAAGGGACCTTGCAGTACGTTGTGATAATAATTGTCAAAAACAATTAAATAGCATTTGAAGATATAGCAGTTGAGATCATTCTAGACCGAACTGACAGTTTTGAAACGGCCTTCCGAAGGGTGTTGTTCTGTCTTCTTCCACTTAACTTAAGGACCTGTGCACGGATTGTGTTACAACTTTGTAGCATCTCAAGGAGCTTCAAGCGAGCCGGATTAGCCTCTTTGATGCTATCTCTGTAACTTAAAGCAGCCTTCAGTGCACCATTAAGTTTCAATGGATGTGAACGAGTTTTTGGTTTCTGCTTGTTTGTTTGTGCACCTGCCTTGGTCATGGGTTAGGGGAAGGGTTTACGGTCTGTTCAAAACCCTTTTTAGTGAAGTATTTATATCATTGCCTGAGCATTACTAAGAAAAACCTCAAAAATACTACGACATTTTGAAAATGGACTCTTGATTGCTTGCCTTTATGACCTTTTCCTAGAGGAGACGTTTTTATTACGGCTGCAAAGAGCTTTTGAAATGAGATTACACAGCATTTGCATTTTTTAAACCACAATGTATCATAGGTGAAAGGGATGTTATTCATGACTTGAGTAAAAGGGAGAGCTCTACAGGCTTTGCATCATAGGGTAAAACAAACTGACTGACTGAGGTAAATGCCAGAAAGATATTGGGACTTGCCAACTAATGAATGGCAGCCTAATTCATTTTTTTATTGAAAAAACAAATGTTGGGTTTGTAGGCAAAATTAATATCAGTTCACACAAATATTACGACGCCCCCGCCCCGTATTTCAAAAAATGTGGCCTGAGAATTCATTCATATCATTATGTCCACAGGGATGCTTTTAACCAAACAGGATTGTTGTGTTATGACTGAAGAGGACGTCTTAGCTACCTGGCTCTTCTTACGCCTCCGTACACAACTCAGTGGCTTGCAGCGACCAGCTCAGCCCGGACTGCTGTCACCCTGAGAGCAAACAAGGCCGAACCAAGCCTTTGTAATGTCTACATTTAGCCACAGCATTGTTGTACTTTCTATTATCTTGTCTGTTGACGTTTTTATTTTATTTTTTCACTGTTACTAATGGCTTTGCATAATTAACACCACCAATAGATTTTGTATTCTGACAGTAAGGTAATATTTCATATTGGCAACACACTTCTAATAAAAGCGAAATTACCCGCAAACCTAAAAAAGACACCCACACACAAACACACAAACAGAATTTCATTTTAATTTCAACTGTTTTCATTCGTCTAAAGTTTGATCTTCAAACCACTGGAAGGAAACTGGAGACTTCACTACTGATTACCGGGACAGATCGTGCTGGCGAGCGGCTTCTCAGGAACTTGCGCGAGGATGTACATTTAAACACGAGAAGAAGAAAAAAAAACAAAAGTAGGAATATTCCATCGCTAAGAAATGCAGCTTTTAGTACCATTTTCTTCTGGCTGCGTAATGGCTCTTCTGGGCTTGGACGTTCTCCCCGTACCAACAGCAAGCGACGTGACATTATGTAGAAACAAAAGAGTTGACATCACCGATGATCTCATCTCTCGTTGCTCGATCTGACCTTGAACTTCCTCCTCTGCCTGCAGCTACATTTCTAAAGTGAAGAAGGAGACGCGGATCGCGGTGGCCTCCGCGGAGCCTCGCCATTAAAGGGAAAATACCCCTTTCCCGAAACATCCCCTTTTTAGTCCATCAGGCTTTCTCACTGCTGAAGGGAGCAACCGTGCTCGTTTTTTCTTAAAGGGAAATCAGTCCTGGGTGCCTGGCTGCAGTTTGAGGTTTCTTCTTAATGGGGTTTTATATATTGAGGGCAAACTTTTTTTTTTTTTTTTTTAATTTTAACTCCACTCTGTTTTACTTCTCCACCCTCCCTTGCCCCCAAAGTGGCAGGGATTGGCTGAAGGTTCAGATGTCTGAGAATAAACTACTTTAATCTCTCTCTCTTTCTAACTCTCTCTCCCACTCTTATTTCTTAGGGCACACACTCTCTGACTGCATCTTACACACACACGCGCACACACGCACACACACACACACACACAGACACAGACACACACACACCACACACATCTGCTGCATAGGCCTGTCCAGCCCACATTTAAAGCCACCTCACCTCAAAGTTCTTGCTTTTTAATTAACTTTTTTTTCCCTCTTGATGCACTTGGCAAATGTTTGACCTCGGTGATGTGCAGCACATCAGCGTCTGCATGCACACACAGTGTGTATGGGTGATTTGTAGCCGTCAACCCAATTATTGCTGAATGGACAAAATACTTCTATGTATACATGCTTTCCCTCACGCTGTTCTTCTAAAACATCCAGAGATAAAGGCTTATTTTTCTTACTCCGAATCCCCCCGAGCCATGTGGTTCCTAGATTATTAACAGACTAGTTTGTTAATATCAGTTAACAAACGAGTTGTAGTAAATCACTTCTGGTATAATGGGCCGAAGTGATGGATGTTTCCATCTCCGCCCGTCTTTCCACAGAGATCTTTCTCCCTATTCTTTTGGACCGAATTCAGTCAGTCGTGTTTGGATTGGAACGGGATTAAGTTATTATGAGCCTTTTGCCTTCACTTCTCCCTGATCACGAACATGCTGGTCTATACGTGTACATAATGTTCATAGGTTAATGTATGATTTACCGACGGGGCGTCAGGGGATCTTTTGATTCACACGATCATGAGATCGCTGACGTCCTGTTCTGGAAGCCTCTCGTAATAGCGGGTGCCTTAGGTGGACTATGAAATGAAATGCACAGAAAAACCTTTTAAAGTACAAATACTGTAGGAATTCCTGCAAAGGCCGTCGCTGTTATTGGTGAGGAGGACTGCCTTGTCCCTATTAATGTCTTCCAATCTTGATATTTAAGATATCGTTGGTATCAATACATGTAATTGACTATAGGTTGATTGTTATGCCTTATACAGATTACAAAGACTCATGTAACAGCTTGGTTACAAAGTTTCAGAAAATTGTAATAAATTAAAATTTTCGGAAATACAAAACAGACCAGAATCGTAGGAAATATTATTGTTCTGTAAATATGCTGGCTGTTTGTATTATTATTATTATTATTATTATATTATATTATTATTATTATTATTACTAAGAAAACTTATTTTTTCTATGAGGTCTGCAATTTTCAGTGTTTATTGTGAGCATGGAAGAGCTCCTGTCCAGTTACTCATAGGAAGTGTTCCTCTTTTCGCAGCATTTTATATCAGTTCTCAGTATTTTGTGACTAATTATTTTGTACATTGTTGTTTAAATGATTGATTTCCCACAACAATCAGAATGAAAGAGCCGTAGATTGTATTTTGTTTGCAATAAAAGAGCGTCATCATTGCACTCAAATGTCTGCTGGTTTGTGTCAGAGATGGTGGCTTCACGTCTTATATTTACGGTTGGTTTTTTTTATTCCCAAAAAGTGACGATCCGTGAGATCCCAGCAACTGCGAGGCTTGACCCTCGCCTTCTCCTGGTCAATTGATTTGTTTTTTCTTCGTCACTTGAGGTGGTGAGGATATTTCTCTTTCGTTCTCGTTTCTGATAAAGTGCCAGCAAGTATAAAGTATAAAGTGAGGATGGGATTTTTTTTAATGACATAATCTTACGGATTACCACTTTAAATCAAAAATGTTTATGCTATTGTGGAGATAGATGGATAGACGGACAGACAGACAGACAGACAGACAGACAGACAGACAATGCATTTCTTCCTTCAGTGACGGACCAAACCGCTTCCTATCTCTCAGTCCGCCGGTCGTTAGTCTCTGTCATCCTGTGTCGTCTTCACTGTCCACACCTGTGGTTGCAGCCAAATGACCCGTCCTGAGCCCCTCTCGGTGCCGTCCAACTCACCACCTCCTTCATCACCGGCCAACAGAGCGCGCGGGGGGGGGG
>OMKR01000651.1:0-12838 GCA_900302355.1 Cyttopsis rosea
TACTAATAATAAGTTACTTAATCAAGTACTCTTGTTGAGATAAAGATCTCTATTATCTGCATTTCTATTTTTCATTTCATTTCCACATTTAACAACTGTTTGTATGTTTGTGTGTTTCAAGGTTTCTGCACAGAGTTGTGGAGCGGGCATGGTGTACTCCTAGCTACCTTTCAGAATGCCAGGCAAGAAAGACGCCAAAAAGGACGCCAAAAAGGACGCCAAAAAGGACGCCAAAAAGGATGCAAAAAAAGGAGGAAAACCTGAACCTGAGACAAAGAAGGAAGAAGAAAAGAAAGCCAAGGATGACAAAAAGGGAGGAAAAGATGACAAGAAAGGTGGGAAGAAAGGAAAGGAAGAGCCCCCTAAAGGAAAGGCGAAAGATGATGGAAAGAAAGGGAAGGATAAAGGTAAGGGAAAGAAGGTAGAGGAGGAGGAAGAACTTCTGAGTGAAGAAGAGGAGGAAGAGCTTAGTGAGGAAGAGGAGGAGGAGGAGGAGGAGGAAGACTCTGAACATGACAGGAAAGGGAAGGGGCGAGGCGGTAAGGGGGCTAGAGGGGGAAAACAAGGGAAGTCCCGTGGTAGACGGGGAGATTCTGAGGATGAGGATGAAGAGGATGTGGATGAGGAAGATGAGGAGGAAGATGAAGATGAAGACGATGGCAGAAAACCCAAAAAGAAATCCAAAGATGGCCACCGCCATCATAAGGGAGGGAAGGAGGACCCTGACGCCAAGCAAAAGAAGAAAAAGAAGGAGGAGGGACCTCCTCCACCTCCAATCAAGGAAATCCCAAGGAAAGGATTAAAGAATATGTCGAGGATGTTCATGAAGTTCTCAGGCTTCAAGAGGCGCAGAAACAGCAGGAAGAAGCTGAAAAGCACATCACGTTTGTTTTTGGGGCTGGGCAAGAGAAAAAACCGTCTGGCAAAGAAGAAACGGCGCAGGTCCATATTGAAGAACACTTCTCGATTTATGATGAGGTTTAAGGCCAGCAAAAAGAGGAAAAAAGAAAAGATGGCCAAGGAAAAGAATGACGGGAAAAAGCCAACCTACATGTTACTCCGTTTGGGTGGAGGAGGTGGATCGTCAGAGAAGAAAGTGGGCTTCTTCAAGGGGTTATTTGGTAAAAAGGGCGCTGAGGGTCCTGCGGATGATTTCAAGAACAGGAGTCTTTTGCTGGGTAAAATTGCAGCAGCAACTAACTGGCTAACCAAGCGCTTCCTGACGAGTAAAATGCGAGCAAGTGCAGAAGGGGGACAAGGCTGGGGGGGGCACAGAGCACACAGCCGACAGGGTAGCACCAGACGTCAACTACATGGTTACCAAAATGGTGGTTATGAGCATGGGGAGTATTTATATGGATATGACCACCATAATGCTGGTCATTTCGGTTATGGTGAGGAGGCAGCTGCAGCACACAGGGGCCGTGGTCAGTTTGGTTACTATGATGATGGAGCTGGTGGAGCAGAATACCAGGACCTTGGCTACTATGAGGATGATGGACTCTATGACCCTTCTGCTGGGTATTATGACACCGGACAATATGACGACGGGACAGGGGACTACTATGACCCCTACTCTCCTGCTGAGGTCTATTATAACAACCAGGAAGCTGATTTATATGGCTACCAGCAGCAGCAGGAATTGGCAATGTATGGTCAAGATGGTCAGGACTACTATGGACCAATGGGAGAAGATAGTGGTCTCTATGGAGATGAAATGGGTGGGTATATTGATCCACAAGCTCAGGGGTACTATGATGATGGTCAGGGAGGTTACATCAATGATGGCCTTGGTGGTTACTATGATGATTTGCAAGCAGGTTATTATGAAAACTCCTATGCTGGCATAACTGGAATGCAAGGAGGTTTTCCACAAGACAACCAACTGAACAGCAAGGTTGGCGTTCCCTACCAAAACTACAGCTCCCAGCAGGCAATGGGCTTGCAACCAGGTAGCCAGCAGGGTTATGGCTTTGTTGGAATGGAACAGGCACAGGGTCCATATGGAGACCAGTATGCAGACCAGTTTGATCAATATGGGGATGGCAATGGTGGGGTTCAGGGAGGAGAGATGACATTCAGAGTGCCTAGACCACAAGTACGTCTATTTGGGAAGGAGCGTCTTGATGTACCCTTGCCACCACCACCAACCTTACCCTCTGATCCAGAGTTTGAAGACATGTCAGAAATACAATATGAAGACCAGATTCCTCTTGCCCCAGATCTGCACAGTGGCATGATGTTACCACAAATGATGATGTCACCACAAGAGCAAATGATGATGTCAGCTCAGGAACAAATGATGATGTCACCGCAAGAGCAAATGATGATGTCAGCTCAGGAACAAATGATGATGTTGCCGCAAGAGCAAATGATGATGTCAGCTCAGGAACAAATGATGATGTTGCCACAAGAACAAACCACACAACAGATGATGGCACCGCAGATGTCCCAACAACAACAAATGATGTCACCACAAGAAGAGATGATGCTGTCGCCTCAACAGATGGCATCACAGATGATGCCCCCACAACAGATAATGCACCCACAACAACAAATTATGTCACCACAAATAATGTCATCACAGCAAATGATGTCACCACAGCAACAAATGATGTCACCGCAGCAACAAATGATGTCACCGCAGCAACAAATGATGTCACCGCAGCAACAAATGATGTCACCACAGATAATGTCACCACAGCAACAAAGGATGTCACAGCAAATGATGTCACCACAACAACAAATGATGTCTCCACAAATGATGTCACCACAGGATGTATGAATTATACTTTTTCATTATTATTTTCTTTTTAGATTATTCCAGTTTTGTAATTGTTTGATACTATATTTTTAATAGCACTTTACATCGAGAGGACATGTATTTTGCATTTACTTCAGGGAGGAAATTATATTGTCTTGTATTCAAAAAATGTAATAGTAATCTGAGTTGACTGAGAGAAAGCCGACATGCACATTTATAGAACATACCTATATCTCCATAGAGGTAGCAGATTATGTTATTACAAATTATAATTACTAGTGCAGTGCCTGTGCAGGTTTCCAATCCCCGCCCCCTGCTGGATGCTATGATCACAGTGCCTTGAAAACCTCGCTGTTTGCTGTTTATTCAAAGTGTGTTAATATTATGCGTGTCGCGTGTCCAAATTGCACCAAATTCGACCCTGCACGTCCTTGAGTTCCCAGCAATAGGGTAGATTGGATGAACGGTTGTCGAGATAATCGACATACAGAAGGACAGAAAGACATTCCTCGCTTTAATGGATAGATTAATGTTTGTGTGTGATTTGTATAAATTCTGTGAAATACATTTGTGACCAGGTTTTAAATTTCTTGTTTCCCCAGCAAATGATGATGTCTGACCAAATGATGATGTCACAGCAGCAGGGTTATGTCCCACTCCCCACCCCAACTGCCATGCTCATAAAGCAGGCGCAAATGTCTCCTTCTCCCTCCCGGCGCTTGCAACCCTCTCCCACTCCATCCCGCCGCTCTATGATGGCTTCCCCTCAGATGCAGCGTCATCCCTCTCCATTGGTTTCCCCGGTGGCCTCCCCTATGCTGCCAATCAGACGAAGCCCCTCTCCACAGCCCTCCATGCGTGGAATTAAGAATGCCCAAAGACCCCCTTCAGTTATATCTAGACAATTCTCACCTCCACCATCTCCCATGACCCCCTGCAAAATGTATCCTCAAAGACCCCCCTCTTCACTCGCTCGGGGACCCTCACCCCCACACTCTCCCCGTGCTTCTATAATCCGACGCAGTCCTCAAACCTCACCCAGAGCCTCCATGATGCGACGTTCACCCCCATCCTCACCTCGTGCATCCATGAGGAGACCAACTTCCCCAACTTTGCCCTCCCCTACCCGCAGCCCATTTGGGGGAAGGAAACTACCTGGTTCCCCATCTCCTCCCGTCTCCCCTCGCCGTGCATCCCCTCCTCCTTCTCCCCACATCAGTAGGAGACCCTCTCCCACCTTTTCCCGTCGTAGTTTTTCCCCTGCTGGGCCTCCACCCGCATCATCATCTCCTACACTCTCCCGCCGCTCCACTCGTTTACTGAGGGATCCTACGCCACTACCACAGCCCAGGATGGTGGGAAGGGGCAATATTCCCTTGGGCACTGTAAGGCCATCTCCTATGGGCCTCAGGGGGCGACCCGTACCACCCCCCACACAGAATGTGCCTCCATTCCGTGCTTCGTCTATACGGAGCAATAGGTCTTCCGTTCTCACAGTGGACTCCCTATACTCCTCCCCTTTCCACTCTCCTCACATGCCCCACCGTGTACCCCTTGGGAGACGAGAATCTGGGCGTTTCCCTCCTCGCCCCGTAGCTCGAGGGCGTCCACTCATAGCACAGCAGTCAATGTACAGGATGCCTCCCTCCTCTCCACAGCCCTCTCTTAAACACATGTCCTACCCAGCATCCCCTCACCTCTCTCCCAGAATGGCACGTCATCCTTCTCCACTACTTTCCCAACGAGCTCCTCCACAACCGATCTACACCCCAGACCCTAATGCTGAGGCTTACATGCAACAGCCCGATCAGTTTATTGCCCCTTCTTCTCCCATGCTCTCTGGTGCTTTGCAGAACCAAGCTATCCGTCAGGCTTCTTTCACATCTCCTCTTGGTCCAGAGGTAGCATCCTATGACCCCCAAGGCATGAGTGGAATGGCTCCCGGATATGAAGAGCTGCTTCCCCCTCCCTCACCAATGCTATCTAGGGCAATGCAAAATCAGGCCCTTCGTGAGGCATCCTATACCTCTCCTTTACGACGACCAATGTCACCTTATGAACAGCCCCCACCCCCTTCTCCAATGCTCTCTAATGCTCTACAAAATCAGTTATTACGAGATGCATCGTTTGCATCCCCTTTCCAACAGCCATCATCACCCTATGAACAGCCCATGCCACCCTCTTCCCCCATGTTGTCTGGAGCTCTTCAAAATCAGGCATTGCGCGGAGCATCCTATGTGTCTCCACTACAAAGGCCTCGTTCCCCATATGGCCAGTCAGTTCCATCATCTCCAATGCTCTCTGGGGCCTTGCAACATGGCCAAGCTCTGAGAGGTGTGGCCTCGTATCGGACACCTTCGCTACGCTCACCATACGGCCCAACTGTAGTCACTCCATATGATTACATATCAGAGCCTGGCCCTGCACCACTGTTGCATGACGCCCTGCAGAATCGGTCAGACTTTCACAATGTCTCATCTTTTAGAACACCTATGATGCAACGCAAAAATCCTTATGCCCCCACTGGTCCTCAGGTCAACCGTGCACTGCAGCAGAACCCACACCTGAGGCAGGCATCTTACCGCACACCTATACCGCTCCAACATTCACCCTATGGGCCCTCATCCCCTGTTCTAGGCAGTGCATTCCCAAATCCCCAACTGATGCAGGCCTCATACCGGCTGCCAGATGGAACCTTAATGTCCCCATATGGACAACCCAACATTAGTGCTCCTTCCTCCCCATTGCTAGGTAACGCCCTACAAAATCAACAGGTCCGTGGAGCCAGATACACCCTTCCTGATGGAACAGTTCTCAGGGTAAGTAAATTAAAATAATATTCACATAGACATACAGCATGATGTAAAGATGATGTAAAAATGCAAGCCTGGTTTTGTCCATGAGTTGCCCATATTGCTCATGATCAGAAAAGAACTCAGGCATACATGACCCAATAAGATTCAAAATAATACTCAATCCCTGTCCCAACCCCCCTAGGACCCACATCAACCCCAGATACCACCCTCTCCAAATCTTTCCAGAGCTCTTCAGAACCAGCAACTCAAACATGCCACATACACTCTTCCTGATGGCACAATTGTTGACCCTAGACAACAGGTATGGCATGATCACTGATCATATCTCCAGTTAGAGGTAGTATATTTTCCCAACTCATATTTGCCCAACATATCCTTTTTCTTTCCCCATCCAGGAACCTATTTCCCCAAATCTTGCTAATGCACTGAACAACCAAGCTCTTCGCAGCGCTTCTTATACGCTCCCAGATGGAACCATAGTGATTAACCCCAAACATCAAAAATCTGCCTCTCCAAGTCTCATGGCAGCACTTCAGAATCCCTACCTTAAAAGTGTATCCTACACTCTGCCTGATGGCACCATAATTATTGACCCGCGGAAGCCTGTCTCTCCAAATCTGTCCAACGCTCTTCAGAACTCTGCCCTGCGGAATGCCTCCTATAAACTCCCAGAAGGAACAGTGGTCACTGACCCCGACGCTCCCATCTCACCAAACCTGGCGAGGGTGAGAAGGGCATTTATCATCTCAGCTTCTTTCTTCTTTTTTTTCTTTAAAGATCAGTTACATTACACATGTGTTGTTGTTCATTTCGCTGTAAAAATCAAACCCAAATAGATATTGAAGATGGTGTGGACAAGGACATTTATAATCTTTGAGTGCCGGGGGAAACAAGACTAAACATTCAAATTATTAATGCAGATTTTAGCATGTGTGCATAAATGATGTGTGATTAAAAAAAATCCCTCTTAAGCATGATAAAGGAATTAAACTATTCCTATTTTTATCACTATGCTTCTATACTCAAAATACAAAATAAATACCTCAACACTTACAATACATTAACAATCGGTATTCATTATACAAAGTGGCTTGTAGACAAAGGCTAAAACTACTAATAGTATGGTCCTTGTTGAGTTATTTTCGGTGAAATTAATATGTGGTTGACAACATAGCCAAAGGGGTTATTTAGAGTACTTACTCAGTTCTGTTTTAGCATTATTGAACTTTCCCTCTTGAGAGCCTAAAGACTTTAATTTGACCATAATTAAACTTTTTTTATTTTACGTTGTTCAGGCTCTGAATAATCCGGCATTGAAAGGTGCAACGTTCACCCTTCCTGATGGTACTATTATCGTGGACCCCCGGAAACCCAAAACTCCTAACCTGACTGCTGCACTCCAAAACCCCTACCTAAAGGGGGCATCGTATACCCTACCAGACGGAACCATCATTATTGACCCGAGGAAACCAGTTGCTCCTAACCTGTCTAATGTGTGTCCTTGTCTTTTTAACTTCTCTTTCTTCATTGTCTCTCAATGTATTAAGAAGTAATTCAAATTGCTGGATATATTGAGAAATTGGACCAACTTACTCTATGATGTGTCTTCTGTCCCCTGAAGGCTCTCACAAATGAGAACATGCGTAATGCTTCATACCAGCTTCCCGATGGCTCTTTTATCCTCCCGGGACAGGAGCCCACCTCCCCCAACCTATCAGCAGCACTGCAGAAGAACTTGGGCTTGCGCTCTCCAAGTCTCTTTCAGCTCTCAGACAGCTCATTGTTCACAGGAAAGCCCAAACCAACCAGTCCAAAACTTACATCTGCACTTCAAAACCAAGAGTTCCGCGGTGTCAACTTCAGGTAGGGATCCACTATTAAAATCCACATGACCCCTCTGTAGAGTGGCTATGTTTAGTTTAGAAAAGTGTTGCCAAATTGACAGATCCTGTGTATCAACTCTTCATGACAGAAAATTATTTCCATAGTCAAAAATGTCAGCAAGACGTATTTCTGTGGCTAATATTATTCATCTTATAGATGTCCCTTTACTTGTTTCATAGGCTGCCAGATGGATCCGTTCTCACACGTCGATTCAATAACCCCTTAATCGGTGATGCCATCCAGAACCAGCATCTGCGTTATGCGTCATACAGAGTGCCAACAGCGCTGTATGGAGAGGATGGGCGCTACGCTGTGGTGCCTCCCTATGGGCCTCGCTCAGGTCACTGGGCCAGGAATGCTTGGGGTGGAGGGGATGGAGACGATGACATCTGGGCCGCTGAGAGGGTCTTGCCACACGGAACAGTGCAGAACCTGTCAAAGTGGTCCATGTACCGGGAGGCAGGGATCTTGGAGGACTTTATGCCGCCATCTCCGGACATGGAGGGAAGGCCTCAGGAGGTGGACTGGGTCCCTGAGAGAGAAGGGGAGCCTGGAGGAAGTTGGTATGACAAGGTATCTGAAGCACAGTATACTCTACCTCAACGACTAGCACCAGAGGACGCCACCATCAGCAATGGCATCTTGAGTTCATAGATGTTTCTACAATTAGTATTTTGTAAATAGTATTGTTTTTATTAACAGTCAACAATTTGAGTTAGCAAAGTGTGTGAAGATATGACCCACTTGAAAAGCAGTGATGCATTGACAATTAAAATATGAATAGAAGCTTCTCCCTAAATTATTGATTGTTTGTATGTGTGTGTGTATGTGTGTGTGTGTTTCCATCAAGGTCTACTCTATTAGATGCATGCCCACAGTAGGCCACAGAGTAAAGCGCTGGGCTGAGGGGATGGAGGACATGACACAGATGGAGTAAGTGTCAACCAATACTAATACATTGTAACGGCTCAACCAATCCATCACACACTCACAAGCACCAAGTTGCCTACAAACTACAACAGACTTTTTCTAATTGTGTGTGTGTCGTTTTAATTGCAGGGAGTTGAATGAAACTACAGTCCTGATGAACCTAAAGAAACGCTATGATCAAGAGCTCTTATATGTATGATTATTTTTTATATATACAAACAATTACAAACAATCTACATTAATCCATTCAAAAATATATTCATTTATCACCCTCCCCCCTTTCCTCCAGACCTATATAGGCGCTATCCTAGTGTCTGTGAACCCCTACAAAATGTTCAACATCTATGGAACTGACATGGTGCTGCAGTACAAGGGCCATGGCCTGGGTGACAACCCTCCGTAAGAACAGGCTGTGTGTGCGTGCGTGCGTGTGTCATGCAGGGAGTAGAGAATACATAAGGAGTGCTTGACCCACTCTTGAGGTTGTTAAGTGAAATTTGCCATTTCACCAGTTGAATTTATAGCACAGATCTTATTTTGTTCTTTTGTACTGCATACATGTATTGTTAATCTCGCTCTTGATAAACACTTGTAACCAGCCATTAGCTAACTGTGTTTGATAAAAAGGGGTTGGAGGTGAAGGTGTAAATACCGGCATTCTCAGGTGTTAGCACGAGGCTCGTATTACTCCACTGATGGCTGGTTGCCAAGGGAGAGCTTGGTTATTGATTTCGCTGGCACATCACTTGTCCAGCAACTACACACACCACCACAAACACACACACATGCACGCATGCATGCACGCACACACACACGCAAAAGCTGGTCAGAGTTGACTAGGTGGGCAGCTGTGGGTGTGTGTTTGTGTGTGTGTGTTAGCGAAAGGTTTGTCCAAATTGTAATCTACTGCTAATATTGTTTTCCAGTCATCTTTTTGCCATTGCTAATCTCTCATATACCACCATGATGGATGCCAAACAGAACCAGTGTATTGTTATCAGGTAGGAGGAATCACAGTTCAGACAGTAGAGAGCTCTGTGCTCACACAGTCCCCTCTTTTGCCTGCTGTGCTCAATAGATTCTACAATAATAAGAATTTTCGAGCGCTTATTGCTGCTTCTATGTGACTATCTAGCCATACCTTCCCAGTTTCCTGAGAATGCATGTCTATTGTATTGTATTTATTGCCCCTTTGAGAGATACATATTGGGCTTTAAGTAAACTTAACTTGATTATTCCCAAATTCAGTCAGAAACATGCAAGTGGTTATTCTTTGTATAAGATGATAAATACCATATTGTCTCAGCTGCAGCTTCATGCTGTTGTTGTTATTATTACAGTGGAGAGAGTGGATCAGGAAAGACTGAAGCTACTAAACTGATCCTTCGTTACCTGACAGCCATACACCATAAACGCAACATCACACAACAGGTTTGTGTGTATGTGTACTAACATAACCAACATATACAAACACACATATCAAAGTCTGTATCACGAATATGAATACTAACATTTTAATCCCTTTGCTCTCTTGCTGTGCCATGTTTCTACCTTCAGATAGAGGTAAATGTTTTCCTCTGTATTCTCTATTTGTCAATATATGTCTTTATTGCTGCCATATTAACGTTGCACACCTTTGGGGGGTATCCATGGTAACACCCCTGTCTATGGTGATTGGCAGATCCTGGAGGCCACGCCCCTGCTGGAATCCTTTGGGAATGCCAAAACGGTGCGCAACGACAACTCCTCTCGCTTTGGCAAGTTTACCCAGATCTACATGGAGGAGTGAGTAGTCATCATTTTTGAAACAAACAATTCTGTCATCTATATACAAAAAAATAGTAAAGAAAGAAACAAAGAAAAAATGAGCCTTTTTTACAAGCTTGGGAAGTTAAAATAATTATGAAAAGTAAACATGAATGTTTTCAGATCTGAATTGCAAAAAACAAAAACTTTCCATAATTGACAAGCAAAATACTATTTGCTGTATGTAGACGGCATAATAATTAGCAGGTGTATTAAACACTTACTCAAATCTTTCAACTTTAAACAGAGAACTATGTTCTGAATAAAATAGGAGTTTGGAGGTATATGCGTTGCGTTCTTTTTGCAATCCCATGGTACACATGAAGCATTGATTGAAATTCTAAGGCTTGATGTGTGCTTGTGGTGATGGTGTTAGATGGGTGGGTATACAGTAGTTTATTCCCAATTTGGACTGAGCAGTAACATGCAAATTCAGGATCACAGACTCAATACTAACACACCCCAGCGCCATAGTTGGTGGATCTTCTGATAGAACGGTGACAGAGAAGGTCTTGGGACATTACACATGCATGACCTGTTACTTAACTCAGAGTCACTGTGTGTGTCTGTGGGTGTGTGTGTTCCATTTACAGGGGTGTGATCAGTGGTGCCATAACGTCTCAGTATCTGCTGGAGAAGTCCCGCATCGTCTTTCAGGTGACGAACACACACACACACACACACACAAATAAAGACTTACAGGAGTCTTCTTACCACTTAGTCACTCACAAACAGACATTCTAGAAGAAGACAGTGGGGACAAATGTCAAACCAGTTGCTTTGTGTCTAACCTTACATGCCAATCAACTCAGTTCTAGTTAATTATCCATCCACTCACCATAGTCATACTATTTATACATCATATCATGTAAGATATTGGTATAAATCACTATATATTAAATACACCGGCTTAGGCTCATCATATTGAATTAAATGGCAATGTTAAATATTATACCGAAACCCTATTATTTCAAGTGAAACTCCCTCAAATATTTTAGACCTAGTTACTGTTACTGTGCTGCATCTTCATATCAACAGGATTCTAGACCATGAAATTGTGTATTGTGTATATGTACCTTCAAAATTCTACTGTACCACGACTGAAGGACTGTATAATTTATTCTAATAACAGTTAAGTATAAATAACTAAACTAAATATTATTCTTTGAATTCATTCTTTCCAACTGTATTGATGATTATATGATTATGATTATGCTCTCTTACAAACGTATACTCATACATACATGTATGCAAATGTGTGTGTCTGCAGGCCAAATCAGAGAGGAACTACCACATCTTCTATGAGATGTTGACAGGACTTCCTCCACATGAGAAACGCCCACTTTATCTGCAGGAAGCTGAGACCTATTACTACCTTAACCAGGTACAGTACATACACACACTCTCACTCACTCACTCACAAGTGAGTGACTGGAATCAGAATCTGTGAAATTGATCCATGATGCCATGATGAAATTGATCACTGGGTTGATTCCCAATGATCGAATAATAAAAATGTTTTTAAAAAATACCAGCTTTCTTTTAAGTGGGTCCCTCATCATGTTTGGCTAAGGGAAGATATATTTCTACAGATAAGTATGTGTACTTGTATGTGTGTGTGTATTGTGTAGGGGGGTGACTGTACGATTGAGGGGAAGGACGATGCTGGGGACTTCAAACGTCTTCTCAGTGCCATGGAGATCCTGGGTTTTTCGACGGAGGAGCAAAATGGCATCTACAGACTGCTCTCCTCTGTCCTTCATCTGGGGAACGTCTACTTTCAACCACACCAGGTGCACAGAAACCCACACACACACACAAACATTCGAACACAGTGCATCGTTACACTCGCGGATGGACGCTTACACTTCAACACACCGACACAAATATAAATATAAACACATTGATATATTCAAAGGCACACAGACATTCACACACATATTGATACACTCACAGAAACATAGAAACATTCAGACACAATAATACACACAAGCAAGTACATGAATACAGCCACACACACACAGGGACACATTAACACACTAGTTTATGCACAACCAAGCATAAATAGACACACATTTACATATTTCATGGAAGACTGAGGATGTTGTTGATGTATGATGGTACTGTAATAATAATATTGTGTGTTTGTGTGTGTGTGTGTGTGTGTGCAGGCTGAAGGTCAGGAGGTAGCTTCAGTGGTAAGTGCTCAGGAAATCAGGGTGGTCGCGGAATTACTGCAGGTCTCACCTGATGGCCTGCTAAAGGCTGTCACCTTCAAGCTGACGGTAATTACACACACACAAACACACACACATACACACACACACACAAATGCAAACAAACAAGGAACCTGTTGAGGACAGAAATGTATAAAATCCCTAGGATACAGTGAGGGAGAAGATCTACAGTCCATTAACAGTGGAGAGTGCTGTGGATGCCAGGTGAGTGACCGAGTGATTGATGAGTGTGGAGAACAAAGCGAGTTTGTTGTTTGGCAGAGGGATTGGTAGCTGAATAAATGGATAAGCCCAAAAATAAATAAATGGTTGTTTTAATGTGTAAATGATCCTGATAGTGAGTGAAAAAAGGGCTACTTGGAGGAATGGACATGTTTTACACGCTTTTTCACCTTTTTAGA
>OMKR01000653.1:0-10285 GCA_900302355.1 Cyttopsis rosea
TGCCGATCGCAAGGCGCTCCAGAGGGTGGTGAAGACAGCGGAGCGCATCATTGACTGTCACCTCCCCTCCGTGCAAGGCATCTACCACACACGATGTCTTAGGAAAGCACGGAAAATCATTAAGGACTACAGCCATCCAGGCTATGGACTGTTTACGCTGCTACCGTCTGGTAAACGTTACCGGAGCATCCGGGCACGGACTACCAGACTCACAAACAGTTTTTACCCACAGGCCATCAGGCTTCTTAACCTGCAACATCTCTAGTCTCCTATGTTAATTAATGCACATCACCACAAGTAAATGTACATATCCACCGGCACTCCTTCACTTTATATTTTTATTTATAATGTGCAATAGTCTTGAGTACTTTTCTAGTTATAGGTTATGTTCTTTCTTTAAATCTCATTTGTCATGTACATATATGTTACCCCTGCCCTTTGCTTCGACCTTGTGCCCTTATATGTGACCTCTACCTGTACGTTGTACTTAAAGTCTTTGTTGTACTTAAAGTCTTCTGTTTGTGCCTACTACGTAGTTGTTGCTTGCCTTGCCACAAGAATTTCATTGTCCAGAATGACCTTGTGTTGTACTGTACATTTGACAATAAAACACTTTTTTGAACTTTGATCTACAAAGATGTACAAATGAGTGGCTTCAAAATTCTTGTGATACAGATTCTAATCTACATCATACACTATGTTTTTTTTTCCCGAGATTATAATCCCAGCTCTCCTGGGAGACGTTTGACAGAGCCAGAGAAACTGAAACAATTCAACATTTCTTCTGCTTGTGAACAGAATCTTAATAACTGCAGCTTCAACGAGACTAGAGGAACCATCAGAGAGCCTGTCCTTCTCTGATTTCACGAGTAATCAGTAAACTCACATAACAAGGTCCAATTGGAGTAAATTAGAGGGACTTTGTTCCTTTTATGTCGGCACTTATTGGAAGTTGAGATTGTGGAGGGCGTTGGTCCTTCAGAGGTGGAGTTTTTTGAGAGAACACACTTAATTATTTGATAGATGAAATAATGTAAAATACATTGACGATCAAAGCCTTGGCAGGGACACAACAGGGCTCTTGACAGTTCAACGGGTTTCTGTTCCAGTGGCCTTTCAGAGAGGGTTTCGCTTTTCTTGTCGCACATCAGTCTTCCGAGGGGAATATTTTCCAACGCATTGGATTTGCTTCACAAGATCGTACTCGTGCTTTTCAGATTAGCACTAAAGAGCACTAAAGAGGACGTTTTAAAGAGGCTCGGTTCCCCTGCTGTTTCATCATGTCAACAGGAAGTGTTTGACTGACCTTTGACCTCTGGGAGGCAGCATGGCTGATTCTCAGGAGGGTTAGCAGACAGACAAGAACCCCCCCTGTTTCTCAGTCTCTCTCTCTCGCTCTCTCTCTCTCTCTCTCAGACACTAATAATGAAGCCCTTGTTGGCTGGATCACCACAGGCTGCACACACAGCACTATTAGATATCAGCTCTGGGCTTTCAGCCACAGTTTTTAGAATCCTCCAGCACAACGGCTTAAGTTTAGTATTTGGCGGCCGTCTCCAGCTGAAATCCACCTTTCAAAAGGAACTAAACGATCCTGCTTAGGATGTGAGGAAGTCACCCACCCCAAGCTTCCTCGGATAATTGCTGCATAGTGTTAGTGAAAGCTTACCGAGGTCATTGAAGAGAGTCGAAACAGGCCTCACCGCTGTGATCTTCCTGGTTTCATCCCACACATTTATATTCCAGACAGGATGCTCCCGCTAATTGTTACGCTACGGTCGCTAATTGTGAATTTCACAGAAACTCACTCTTGTGAAGGGAGAGAATCCAGTCCAGCCAATTACAAACTGGTTTGGAAACCATGGAAACCGGACCATCTGGGATCCGTTGAGCAATTGTGAGTAGTGACTATTGTTGTTACTTCAGCTTCCACTGTATAGCTCATTACTGCTGTTGTGGGCGGCCATCTGTCTACTGATCATCTTAGTTCGACTTGGTCATTGTGGCAGATGAGTGAGCGCTGATTGGTCAGACTCGGCTGTGATTCTATTGTTATGTGTGTGTTTGTTTTACAGTGAAGGGAATCGTAGTGCAAGACAGCCAGTCAAGCCAGCGAGCATTTGTTAATAAAATCCCTGCCTAGGTGGATCCTTCCTCAATGTGGAAAGACTCAAACCTCCCTCCTTTACCCTTACCTGTGGGCAGCTCATCCCACAATTTGCGCCTGAACAGGGACATGGAGGGAGGCAACAGTCTACAGAAGATTACGGGGGACAATGATGCAGAGATGTTCCTCGCTTCCTTCGAGCTGACAGCAGAGGCAGCCGGGTGGACCTCCGAGGAGAGAGTGCTGCACCTGCTCCCCTTGCTCACGGGGGAGGCGCAGCTAGACGCGCACGGCTTACGCCGGGACTATGGGGCCGTTAGGAGTGTGGTCCTGGACCGTGTGTGATGCCGGAAGGGACATCGCCTGCGGTTCTGGGGACTCAACTACGCCACCACGGGTCGCCCCTTCGCCCATGGTCAACGTGGCCCAGAGGTGGCTGCGACCCGATGCCTGTTCCCTGGACCAAATGCCCGACATGCTGGTTCTCGAGCAATTCCTCCTCGACCTTCCGGCCAGGACCGCCAACCTGGGCAGGGGTGCTGGTGATGAGGGCGACTCGACCACATCTGGCGGGACTGCCCCTTGATGGAGGTCGGACAGGTGGTTCGAGTCGCTGGTCCGCCAGACCCCTACCCCGGTCAGGAAGGGGCCTACAATGTAAGAGTACAAAAGAGGTAGACATCGGGCCTGGAGCTTTGGTGGAGACATGATGGGTAGAGATTTGGTGTGTGCATGGGAATATTCACACGTATCCGATGGTCCGGCTTGAAATTCGATATAAGGGGAAAAAGCATAAGGTTTGATGCTTTAATGAGGGAGGGTGGGGGTGTGCGCTCACGGTTGTTAGGGAAATGTGTGTGTTGCGCAGTGCACTGTGACGCTGAGGGGACGTTAGAGGTGGCCGTGGGGGAGTCCCAACTGGGATCTTCCCCAGTCCCCTTGGTGTCCTCCGTGGATGATTTTCCGCTGGAGCAGTCACAGCATGATGCATGGTGTGGCTGACCCTATGCATGGCCTTTGAGCGGGTAGTTAAAACTGATGGCGAGTTTGTGTGCCCAGACGCTCACTCACCCGTATTTTTCGGTGATTAGGGACAGATTATATCGAGTGAGCCATGACACTCAGTCAGGGGAGGAAATTACCCAACTGTTGATTCAGAAGAGCCACTGGAAAAGGCTTTTCCAGGCAGCTCACTCTAACCCAATGCCGGTCACCTCGATCATGGGAAAACACTACAGTGGATAATGACCGGGCATTTGGGCAGATGTGTGTAAGTGGTGCGTCACATGTCCCGAGTGCCAATTAGTCAACCGGCTACGCCAAATGTGCCATTAGATGCAGTGCTCACGAGTATCGTTTTGTGTTAATCCTAGTGGATTACGCAACCCGGTACCCCGAGGCAGTGCCATTGTGCAGTATTATGGACAAAAGATGGGATTTTCTCCCTTTGAACTCCTCTTTGGCAGGAGGTGCTAGACCTAATTGAGGAAAACTGGGAGATGAAAATTCAGTATGTTATGGACCTGCGAGCAAAGTTACATGCGCTGGGGCAACTGTCACAGGAGAATTTGCTCCAGGCTCCACTGCTCAATTTGCTCTAAATATTCTCCACTCCACAAGGGTTGTACCAGTTTGTCACGCTTCCATTCAGGGCCCCAGCCACCTTTCAGAGACCGGGACCTGCATCCGCACATGGCTCTCTGTGGGAAGCCAGTGCTGTTTACACCAAAATTTTGTGTGGAGGGGGCTGAGCGACCGGTGCTGTACATCAGCCGCAAGCTCTCTGAGTGGGAGACGAGGTACAGCACTGAAGGAGTGTCTCACCATCAAGTGGGCGGTTGGCACTCTTCGTTATTACCTCCTGGGATGGGGGGGCGCTGATAGGTCCTACTCGGCTGGGATTCTTTTCTTGTGTGTGTTTGTTTTCTTTATGATGTTTATGATTTTGCGAGCCAGCATTTGTGTTTTTATTAATAAAATCTTGTCACTGTCCCACAGCCCCACAGTCATTAAGTGACAAACTTTGAAGTCTATCTCTTGGGTGTAACTGTCCTCCCAGCGAGTCAGATGCAACAGATTTTCTCAAGGATAAATTAGTTGTCACCATTTTTGCAAGTGCACTGGGAGTTCAACATAATATATAACCCAAAAGTGCTTTAAAGTTGAAGACGTTTCATGTTTTCAGCAGGAGAGTCCACACTTTTAACAGGTTTTGGAAAAGTCACAGAGCCACAGCAGAGACCATGATAAGTGCTTTTCATATAGATGTGTTTGATGCTGCAAGCTAAAGTAATAAGCCCCTTTTCCACCAAGGTACAGGAACTAAATGAGGAACCGTTTAGGCCCAGAACCTTCTAAAGCGGGAACCTTAGCAGTCCCTAAAATAGGTCTTGTTTGCTTTCCCACCACAACCTCGGAACAGTAGAGATTATTGGTAATCAGTTGGAAGTGACTCCAAACATGCGACTGTTTGAACTTGTTTGTCGGTCCATTTGTTGCTGTATTTTGGGTTCTGCCATTCCATTTTCTTAAATGAAACAAAAAGTAGTGAGGCGGAGCGAGTACTATGTGCAAGCAGAGTTAAATCAGCTATTGGCAGTTATTGTATATAGGTATATACTGTATAAAGGTAAAAATTGTATGTGGTGTGCATTTGATCAATCAGTGTTGTTCGGTACTACAAATTCGGCCCTAATATTTCCTATTTACCCAAAAAGTACCACCTTGCTTGCTATCCAAGTGAAACTAATTTTGGAACTAAGTCGACTGTAAGTTCCTTGTACCTTTTCTATAGAAATGAGGCTGTAGTTGCCTGGGGGATAGAGCAATTGTCTCTGACAGACCTTCATGAAAGAATGAGTATGTCACCAGTAAGTTTCATCTGACGTAGTGATTTTCTGTCGGTGTGTATGTGGGTCCCCCTGCTCGCTTTCTGTGTGGGTGGTTCTGACGGTGTGTTGGTCTTTTGATCGCAGGGCCCAGTTCCGGGCTTATGGTTTGTGCTTGCGGTGTGCGGCCCCGGCCCTGCGCTTACAGGCGCGTCTCCTACCTGCCGTGGTTGTGTGTTGTGGGTGTTGCTCTTTGGGCTCTATGCTTGTCTGAGGGTTCGGGGTTCTTCTGTTGCTGCAGCGCTTTGGCTTTCTCAGAGTGTTCTTGTGATCACATGGTTTCTGTTATGCTGCGGGGTTTGTATGCAGCTGCAGAGCCTTTCTAATGCTCGGAGGCACTACAATACGTTTCTGACTTCAGGCATTAATTGGGGAACAATCTTGTGCACACGTGGGTGGACACATCACACACACATGCACACACAGTGAGCATGTCAGCATTTGCCTCACATATTCCCTTGAACACCCTCTTGATTACATCTTTCTCTTTTCTTATTGCATGTTACATTGATTTTTGTTGATTTAATTGTGTTGTTTTATCAATTTGTTTTTTCTTGTTGTTGGTTTATGTGTTTCACTTGTGCTGATTCTCTTGGAGAATCAATGGCGATTAGTTGTTCAGTTGATCAACACATGGTAAGGTTTTCCTCAGAAGAGGGGTGTTGTTGGCGGCCACAAATGTATGAAAGAAAAGTGCTCTTGACATCCCATAGGTCATCCAAAGGACAGAGTTGTTGACGTGGATCATGATTATTAAAGCTTTGTTCTGCAGATTGGGAATTGAAGTGCCACTTGCCGATTTTCAGTCTTGGATGCAATGGGATACAAATACCCTCTGTTATATGCCCTGCCTGCTGACAGCACAGTTAATAAAAATAAAACGAAAAACAATACAATAATGGATAAATGGCTTGGGTGAATAATAGCTGTGAATGTAACTCCAATGTAACTGCATTTATAACAGCTAAGATCTCAACTCAAAATGTATTTAAATGCAAGAATGTGTATTTCCCTTCTAGGCATTAAGGTACGACAGACAATAAGCAAATTTCCCAAAAAATCTTACTGTAACAAAATCTTGAATGTCTAGACCTGTCCACTACATGGACACACATGTGTGTATACGATTGTTCAGGACATAATATGTACTTATTTCCTTACAATTTAAGAACACAATCTTTTCATGATGTAGTCCTATCCTCCGGCTCTCCTCTCCTATTGATGATTTGCCGTCACAGATCCAGAGTCGAAATAAATCGTGAGCCTCTTGAACTTAAAGCCACTGAAGTAGCTCAATCAGCCTCATTCTCCTGCTGTTGTGTCTTAAAAATCTCTATTCATTTCTATTCTCTGTAGATCTGCCCCAGTAAGACTGTCGGCAAAAGGCCGACTCGCTGTGAGCCGCTTGGGTTACTGAGAAGGATCTCATTAAAAACTAAATGGATGCAGCTCACAATAACGTTTCGCTCAGAGATTAATATAAAGGTCTGTTTTGAAAGCACAGCCCAGATGAAGCACGAATCAAAATGCCAAATAAATAAATGTTAGATGCCATTTAGAGAGAGAGAGAGTGAGCGAGCGAGCGAGCTGCTGCACACTTGGAGGAACGGGGTGGCTTTCTCAGACAGAGTTGTCCGTTTGATATTTAACGTCAGCCATTAGCATTATCAAATGAGAGCTTGACCTTTTCCGACTCGTGGGGAAATGAGCGGCTTGACCTGCCGCTGTGACTCGCGTTCGGAGTCGGCGTGGTTTACAACGAGATGAGGCGTAGAGGATTTGACGGTTTTACATCCGGCAAACGTCACTTCGCGACGACCGGCGCTCCGCGGAAAGGGTACGAAGGCAGATTCCTGTCCAGGTCAATGACAAACGACACCAGGGCAACACCTCCTTCACCTCCGCCTGCATGCATGCGTCATCCCTCTGTCGCTCTCTCCTTCAGGCAGGCGATGGGTGTTCGCCCGAGAGGAGGTGCGACAAAAATAATCGGACAGACAGAGACAAAGAGAGACGGACGGCAGGGTAGACAGAAAGAAAAAAAAAGACAGACAGAGGAGGAAATTAGATCTTTGAAGAGGGTTCAATTTGAATTGGGGGTGGTTTAGCTCAACGCATTAGGAATCTCTGAACGCTGTAAATGGTATTATTACCAAGCAGGAGAACATTTGTATTTTTTATTAGAAATGAGTCATTATCCAATGTATATGGAGATTTTCCCTCGTTAGCTTTTCTGCTCGAGCAGTGCTGCACTTTTAGAAAACGACTAATCTCTGCAGGATTGTGCTCAGTTTAAAATATCATTGGACCATATTCATTGGATTAGGTTACATTAGATTAATTTAAATCAGAATGATATTAGATTAGGTTCGATTATGGTGAAATTTGGATATATTAGATGATATATTAATCTATATCTATATATAGATTATATATTAGAAAATTATGTTAATTACATAAAAAATGAGATTTGGTTTGATCTGAGATTAAAATAAAATTAGGTTAATTCGATTAAAATACGATAAAGTACAATTAGTTTGTTAACTAGTGAAACTATTTTATTTTATATAAAAATAAAATTGGGTTATATTAGATTTAGTTTGATGAAAGTAAAATCAGGTTCATTCCATTCAAATAAGATTATCTTTGATTAGATTAAAGTAAATTTAGGCTTGATTAGACACAAATTTGATCAGGTTTGGTTAGTTTAAAGTAAAATTAGATTAGATTAAATATAAACGTGGGGAAGTTGTTGTTGCAGTTACAGAGGTAGATAATGTGAACAATAGTTAATACCTTGGAGGAAAAAACGTACAGAAAAGTAGACTAAAAGTAGAATAAATGACTGTACAAATGGTTGAAAAAGGTAGAATTAATTCGGTAACCGACAGCGTGTAGCGTCCTCTAAGGTTCTGTCTGACCGGTGAGTTTCTTCTACAATTTCTGAAACATCCATTAGTGTTCTCGTGGCGTCCGGCAATCCGTTCAGTCGTCCGACCCGATAACCGATTTAGTCGGCTGACCCCGAGAACCGGGACGGCGTACCGTTCCGGTTCAGAGAGTCCGCCCATCACGGGCCACTGAGAACTTGTAATGTCTCCTGTTGTGAAGTTCTGGAGGCTGAATAACATGCTCCACAGGACACACTAAACATCCCAGCAGCCGCACGGCGACTCAGTCAAACATCCAAAGTCATTGGCTTCATCACATTTACAGTCGAGGGAAAAGTAAGATGAAGATGTATAGACAGAATGGGAGGCACGTCACTGCAAAGCGGGGCGGTGCACTCAGACTCAAAAAGACGAAAGAACAAATGACGAAAGAACCACCGATGAACATGTCCTTGAACACCATTGTCAGTATACTCAATAAGAACTCTGCGTGCTTATTTATATGTCACTCCACGCCACTAGGGAGTGATTTCGTGGCACCTATTTCCAGAGCGAGTTGCCAGTATTATTATTATTATTATTATTATTATATATCAAATTCTATAATAAATAATATAATTATAAAAAAATAAACACAGCTAACCATGGAAGTCAGAATGAAAATGACTTGTTCACTGTCAGTCAGCAGTTATATTAGGCCGTCCATCGAAGAGTCATCCGGTGACTTATTCAGGCTCTCGGTGTGAATCTAAGCGTCACATTTCAAACCAGTTTCCACAACATGCATTGATACTCATACTCTGCTCCACTTATACATTCAGCCACAAGTGAATAAATAAATGAAATTATCTGTTGGGTAGATGAAGAACGTGGACTTCAGTAGGAGATTTCCAACAATCACAATATTTTCCTCCCCCAAAATGGTTTTATTTTCTCCTACTAGTGCTACTTGTAGCACTATCAAGGTCTCACGGTTCCTTTAACTTCAAATTCATTGCCCCCCTATGTCTCCTCACCCATCACACAAAGGCTATTTGAACACAAATATAATTACAGCTATATTTCTTTTTTCTCAGTCTGTTTCAATTTGCCATGACCCGTTTCCTGCCTCTCATCGATCCATTTCCCTCTCTAGGTTCTAAGGTTCTGCTGAGTGTCTCTGAACAGCCGGCGGTCCTCACTGATCCGGCAGCAGGTGAATGCCGGTTTGTTGCATGTCGTTTTCTTTGGCGAATACCGACATAGTTTCAGAGAGTCTCTCAAAAAGATACTAGGACGAGATTACTCTCCTGTATCTTCTTTCAAAGCGGATTTACTTAACAGTTCATGAGCAAAGGGTGATTGTAACGGTCATTCGTCTCTGATCGCTCAAAGTTTTCTACGTCTAGAGCGAGCAGTACAATTACAGGAGGAATAACTCAAGAGAACCTGCTGCAACAATGACTTCAGGGCTTTAACACTGTTGTAGTTCCATACAGATAAAATGGTACCACAGCACAGAACAAAACAAGGCTTTACTAAAGGAAAGGAAAGGAATAACGGAGCAAAGAGAAGTGTAGCCGGGGTGATGGGGGCGGTTGTGATGTACTGTATGTGGCCATGGGCCACTAACTCATTTGTTATAATAAAAATAAGAAACACATATAGAGGAGCACATGCATAATACAAATACATTGAATGGTTGTTTCTTATGAAGTGCCAGCTAAATAAAGTATTAAATATAGGATTTTTAAAATAAAATAATCTCACCGATTCCACTTTAAATAGACAGAGTGATTTGACTGCGAGCGATTGGGCACTGCCAATAAAACTTTGATCACCTCTTTCATTAACCACACAACCCAAATCTCTGGGAAAGATCTCACAGGGAAGCTCACAATATGTCAGTTTTAGCTTCACAAATGTGAAAAATGAAGCTTGTGAAGCCGTATGAGATAGTGTTGTGATTAATTATTGTGATTTGCCATTTCGGCTGCAGGGTTTACACTCCCCAACTGTCAGCCACTCTCCAGGGTCCTGAACTTGTCTCCCAGGAGCGGTTTGGTCGGTAGTTTGATGCGAAGAAATGTAATAGTGTGTATTATGGCCTAAATGGCCTCTCATTATACAGCGTCTGCGGATTACTCTTGTGTGCACTGTTCAGCGTGTGTGTCAGATAGACAGAATGAGAGAACGTAGAGGAGTGAACAGACATGGAGGTTCTCTATGTCCATGTAATCCTGCAGTAAACACACTAATCCCTGCATAGAGAAAGGTGTTTACAGGCTCCGGTGAATCAACCAATAATTTGAGCATCTGAGGCTTCCAGGAAGTCTGCTGCCAGTCCGTGGAGCTTATTGTCGTGAAACAATACAGCGAAGAAAGACTTTCTGGCTGATTTTTCCCTAGAAGAGAAACCA
>OMKR01000658.1:0-12178 GCA_900302355.1 Cyttopsis rosea
GAAGAGACGTGCAGCTTTATAATAAACAAGTACATGAACAAGGATGGTTTTAGATGAGGAGGTTTCTCTCTATTCCACATGTAAGGTCGGAGTTTCCAAGATCCAATGCCCCTGGACAAGGGAAGTTGGAAAACTCAAAGAGCTTAGAAAGTGTATTTGTATGACCTCGCACTTTTCCCCATGAAACACAAATCCACTCAGAAACTATGTCATCTGGAACAACGGAGATTGCCCCAATATTCAAAGACAAAGACAGAGGGAAACTATAAAAGCCCAACTCCTTAAAGGCTGTGGAAGTAGGCTTTTGCATAATCTGTGCCACATGGTACCTTTCTCAAAAAGAGTAGGAGATGAAGAGAGCCTGAGAGAGAGAGAGACAGAAATGAGTGGAATGGATGGAAAAAAAGGGAGCAACTTAGACGGAGGAAGAAATACAGAGTGAGTTTCTGAGCAGGAGACACAGAACAAATGTGAGGAACAAAGTGAGAAAATGTGGAGGAGGATGAGGGAGGTACAAGGACTAGGCAGGAGAAATGTGATTAAGTCTGTTTATGGGCCCCATCACTGCCATACAAGAGTTAGACCACCTGCAGCCTGGAAATCATTACACCAGGGTCACGGGATATCCTACATGTAAACTGTTGAGTCACTTCATGTCAAATTAGGTGTAAAGATCCCATTTCCTCCCATCGACAAGCTGAACCACCTGTAGGGTGATAGGAGATGATGTCTTGGGGGCCAGAGAATCCATTACCTTTCCATTACAGAGCCTGGAAGGCAGCCATCCAAAATGTGGGAGCCGCTGCTTAAATAAAAAAAAAACACCTAACTTTAATGGTTGAATGACTGTCACCATGTAGGACAAAGAAGAAGAAAAGAGAAAATAAATAAAATAAATTGTAGACACTGTAGGTGTCGAATTATTGCATCCAGTTACTATTAGCTGGCTTGCATTCACACTTAATGTGTCTCTTAGATCCATTCTGAGATGCCATCCCACAATCATACACACAAGTGTCAAACAATTGTATGCATTACATGCAGATATTTTAATATTGGTTGCATCCGACTGTTATAATCATTTGTGGTGTGTACATGTCTACCATGTCACCACTGGTAATATTTAGAAGTATGTTGTATTCTGATACCTCCCTATAACAAAAAACTCTAGCCTTCTTGAAGAAGAATTATGATGAAGAATTATGAATAAAGGATTTTTTTAAGGACACTCTTTTGAGTGTCCTCAAAAAAGTATCCATTTGAATGAAGCTCTTTTGAATGAGTAATCCGGTGCAATGTTATTTGACGGAAGGTTGTTGCGTGTTCCAGAAAACTTTTTAGCAAAAATAAACAAATAAACTCAATGAGATACAGTAACATCCTTTTGTATCTCTTCCAGTCCAGCTTTTCCCCAGAGATTGTTGCCACACCCACAGAGAGCTTTTAGTTGGAGAACAGCCCTCTTCTGCGCTCTAGATTAGATACCGTACTCTTATCATTATTACACACCAAGCTGTGCCTTACTCTGGGAAGGCACTGATCTACCAAGACTGATTCAGACCTGCAAAGAATGGGCATATAAAAGGACTAAATGGACATCACAAACACACAAGCAAACACACACCAAATCCGATCACATAGATCAGTCCCTGCCTGCTGCTTGTGATCCATTGACATTAAAGGTTGCTGTTCCTTCCTCATAGCAGTGGGATCGTTAACCAAAAGTCAATTCATTATTGAATAAGACTCACTAATTAATTATTAGTTATTAGAGTGGTAAAATTGTATTTAATGAAATAATAATAATAATAATAATAATATTATTATTATCATTATTATATTATTATTATCATTGGTATTATTATTACTACAGCTAGTCAGTGAGGAATTCTAGAAAATACATCTGCCATTGTTGCACATGGCAAGTCAGCAGTGGCAATTAGAAGAACAAAAAATGACTAAATTAGTCAATCACGCTTAACAGGTCAATTCTACTCCAATTAAGACACTAATTAAAATGTTCAGTAGTATATGTAACAGGTATGCAGTACATGAAAGAGCTGCAAGTCCAAAAGCATCCTTACATTTCCTGTGTACACTTTTCTCAGCCATCTTGTCACTTGAAGGCAGTGAGGCTGTATGTTGAATTAGATTGATGCAATGTCTGTGGCTGACAGCTCTGAATCATGACTCACGCCACATACCTCCAGCAGCTCTGGAATGTCTGATAAAATGATATTAATTCCACACATTAATGAGATTAATGAATCTGTGAGTCTCAAAGCAAGAGGAACAGGCTTTCCTATTTTGTCTGGCCCTGAAATAATAACACAAAGGTAATTATAGTGCATCCATCAATCTGCTGCTGGACAGTCTAATTATCTGAGCATTTCTGAAGTGCTCTCACTTCGCTGCTCATTTGTATTGTGTGATATGTTATTTTTTCATTAATGGAGAAGTCGTCCGTAGCCTCTTCCTGCATGTTACAGTGGCTGCCTGTCAGTGGCTGGGGGGACCCGTGATTGAGAGCTAGAGGCCTGAAGATTGAGAGATCCAAAATTCCCATGATGGATGAAGATGTCAGCCCTCTAAGAGGTACGCATCATCGGCTCATGGTGCGACTTGACAAAGTGCTGTTATCCTTCAAAGGGAATAATGAAGGCATTGAAGATGCATCCGGTATAATCAGTGGCACTCAAATGTATAATCAACTCCACTAATTGAACAAAGCATTTTTCTTCTTGCATTTAGAAGGCTTGAGTCTTTTTCCAGAGCATCCCTGTTCTTTATTCATACTGCCTATATGCATTTTATCAAAATGAAAAAAGCTCTTGCCACTTCATTGCTCTTTAGTTTACTACATATAGGCCATGCCCTTCTAAAACTGTTGAGTTAAAATATAGTCACAGTAAAGAAAAGTTCACTTTACATTGCCATATGTAATTACATTTCTTTTCTCACATTTGAAAACGTTAAAATGACCAACAATGGTCTAACACATTGTTCAATAATAATAACAGAAGTAAAAGTCCATATGCGTAACAACTCAATCAGTTTTGTTTTGGTTTGTATTTTACTCCCCCCTCCATATTCTGAAACTCATTCTCCTCCAGGCTGATGTGCACAAAGCAGCTGCATAAACCAATAGCACAATGCTGTCTTCCTCAAACAAACTCTGGAGCCTTGTCATCCGGACCGTAATCGATTTCCAAAACAATAATAATTAAGTGAGGTGACTGATGCGGAACAAGCACTGGCTCCGACTGCCCTGCCTAATTGTGAAGAGTACAGAGAGGCACTTCCTAGAGGATGGACTTTTCAGGAAAAAAAGTATATATATATAATGTTTCCCAGCTGTCTAAATAACTGGCTCAAAAGTTCACACTGCCTCCTCCCACCCTCATCAACTGACTACATCCAGAAAGCAGAGTCCACCTTTCTAAGTCTCCAAGAGTTAACCTACAGTAGAGTTTACATCTGTTTCCCTGAGTAACCCGATTCCACAACACCTGAACAAACTATTACACAAAGTGTCGCTTTTAAAATTCTCCCACCTATTGTATGACCAGGATAGAGTCATCGCAGTTTCCATTACCTTTAAAGAAATGTATTGGGTGTCTTTACAAAGGCTTTTTACTCAAAGTGCACTGCAAATCATTTGATAGACAATGTTATGGTCTGTGGTCTCGCTGCATGGGTTGGCTTGAGGGCATAGTCACTACTGTCAGATAAATAATCCTGAGGTCCTCTATCATAAACCAGGGGGTGGGGGGGGGCACTCATGTACTTGGGTTGCAGTTGTGGAGCCAGGCACAGACAGGTTAATGGCGATTTCATGAACTAGTCTCAACTTTAATTTCAATAAACTCATTAAAATCAGATCTGAGTCCTTCTGCTTGTTTCAAGTGTCTTGTAAATGGCTCGTAAAAGTCCATTTATTTTTGTAAACACTGCACAAAGTTACTTATCTGGTCTGGCTAAGGGACATTCATTCCAAAAGGAATGTTCTGTCCTATTGCTGCGCCATGTGTTGTCTTTTGATGCTTTTCATTGCATCTGTTTAGTGCACTGTGCGTTCAACGTGATCAACCGTCGGTATTTGCAATGTAAGTGTCACAGTGCCACAGTGTGTTTTTGCGGTCAAAACAATCTGTGCATTTGGTCATTTAGCTGGTTGATCACATGAATGACACATTTTGGATCGATCACCAAAACCAGGTTCAGAGGTGGTCAGACTCAACTCAGCTATCCTCATTTGACAACGGGCACTGATTCAGTCCAAAACAGGGTAACAGACAGTTAGTCAAACTGAATCTCATGTCACTTGATGATTCATATGCAACCGAGCTATACAAGAACATTTCCCATTGAACAGCTACAGCTGAACATGGCAGCAATGCCAGAGAATTTTTTGAATTACAGGAAAGACAACTGTGCAATTATTTGCATATCGAGTTGAAGCAAAATGGGTTCTCAAGTGCTAACAGATGCATTTTCAGACATATGTTTTGATCTTATTTAGTTGCTATCTGAATATGAGATTCCAGGTCTGAATGGGTCTATTTGTTTTATGTTAAGTTTTCTCTACTCTTTACTTTGGCTGTTGATTTGCAATTAAAATATTTGCATATTAGAAAAAAAAGGTGCGTCATCTCACACGTCACCCAAGTTGGAGTCAACTGGTAAAAGATTGATGTTTGAAATGGAGCTTGACTGATTCATTTATTAATGGGAGATGTGATAGCAACATTTCTATGAGCCAAATACACTCTTATAAGATTTGGATAGATGGAGTAAGATGAAGGACGACCCTGTCCAGCGGGATGGCACAGCACAGTACAGGACACAAAGTGACATGCTTTGTCACTGTCACTGGGTGGTGTTGGAATCATCTTGTTTTGCAGTTCCTTCGGCTTTTGACACAGTGGGCCACAATTGACGCATAATTACTATTGTTACTATTACTATTAATACAAACACTATTGTAGTGCTTCTTCAGAATAATCGTCAATAATAGTGCAAGCACAACTTTCTTGCCATGTCAAAAAATCCATGACAAAATAAGACATAGGCCCTCTGCTGGTACACAGCACACATTACACAAGACAGGACACACTGGCTAGTTGTTGTTGGTACATGGCACACATCACACATATAAGCTTTGCTTCAATCCCACAGACATATTTAGGAGTTGTGAACAGTTTATAATAACGCCCCTATCGATATCCAATGCTAAGACCGTTAGAATAATGATACTAACAAGCTTGATAGTCCAGTTGTTCAATTCAATCATGCATGAGACTCATGTAGCCTTTCTAAGCAAGCCAATATGTTAACATTAGTATGTTAAAATATAATTTGTAATCTATACAGTTGTATATAAAAAAAATTTTTTTTAATCTAACTACAAGGTTTACTTACTTGTAAATCCCCATAGATGTAGTGGTTAGCTCCAAAGTCACATACAGCTGTTTGGTGTTTTCTGTGAACCCAGTTGCTGCAACTCAAATGAAAAGAGTATTTATTTCATTGGCAGATAAAGTCAGGGCAAAAATCGTGACAAAAATCTGTCATTTGTCATTTAGTAATTACAATTTTCAGATTCAGATTTCAGATTTATATCTTGACATTAGCTTCATAAGCAAATCATGTCGGCACCATGACAAGAGACTGTCTTGTTCCTTTATAATAAGGGATGTAGCCCATCCGGGGCTGTAGTATTTTTAAGTTGAGTTATACTCTCAGGCCTCTGATATATCACCTTGCCAGCTCCACTTGTGTGGTTTGAGGCGTTTTCATTTTCTAGCCCCTCTCCGAAGTTATCTAAATGGATTGTACAATAATCTGCTGTGCCCTGCAACCATATGGCGAATAATTATTCTGTGTTCAAATCTTTGGCAGGAAAAATTAGTAACAATCACAGAGAGAGCAGGTGTTTTTCTTTATCATACCCCCACCCCCACCATCTTGTCCCCTGACTGCCCACAGCAGAAAGGGTTGTGTACAAGGCTAGTATTGATTTTGAAACCATTTGACAAAGGATAAATAAGACAGGAGAGGAGAGAGGCCTTATCCATGAACTTTTTGATCAATCAACATGTCACAGCGAGAACTAAATTCAATTCTTATTTATCAAAATCTCCTACTTGGTTAGGATGCTATGCAACAAGGTTTTGCAGAGCCTCTGAACAGTGCTTCCAGCCACAAAGCCCTATTGAAACACTGGACTGAACTCCTCACGGGATGAGAATGCAATATATATATATGATATATGTCATTATATGATGACATATAGAACGACCCATTGTGAGCCAGAAAGAAATGTGAGCCAGAAAAAAATGTTCTATGATAAAGAAGACACAAAAGATTATTATTGATTATTGTAATCATGTGCTATAAAAAGGATACGCCTCTGACAATGACAAGTATGATTCACGGTCAAAATCATTTATACATATGTTCACAGAAAAGCAGCATCACGATGGGGCATCGTGGATCAATCCTCAACCCTATAATTTCCAACAACTCTGATGTGCATCTATAAAACAGAGATCAGAGGTCAGAATCTAACCAGTGATTTCACTACAATACAGCCTGATGACCGGTGAAAAACAGAAGCTTGCGCTGAAACAACCCTGATTGAGAACATTTCTGAAGGCAGATGGAACCTTGCTTTGAATGTGTTATTATCCAAAGAAAATGGAAAATGCTGATATTTCACAACCGTTTATTGTAGTAATTTTAAATAAACCACCCACTGACCTACCTTTGCCCCAATGACACAGCAATTCCACCTCTTCTGCGCCAACCCCAAAGAAGGAAGAAAAAATTTAAAAAAAAGTAAAATAAAAGCATACAAGCGGCATAATGAGATTACTTGAGTGTTTAATACAAATATGGGTTTCTTCCCAATAGTTGAAGTAAGAGATATGAAAAAGAAAAGTATGAAAAAAAAAAAGAGATTGTGGATTTTTTTTAATGCATTTGTTGTCCGTAATGCTACATTATCAAGCTTATAAATGTAATGGATTTTTTTTATTTTTCAGTCCCATTACTTTAAATTACTACTTTTATCTTTTCAGTCCAATTAATATTTTAAATTGCCTTCCTCTTATGCTTTAGCCTTGTTAAGTACAAAACATTGCGAGGACACAGTGTCTATATCCGTTGTGGACTTTTTTCATTTTCAAGAATTTCAGCATGAATCGTCATTTTTTTATGTTATCAAATAATATAAAAGGGGTAGTAGTGTGGGTCATTGGGGTTACTGCCAGCTTGCCAGGGCTTATATTAAGCAAACTCTCCCATGCTTTCTATAGCATGAATGGAATATGACATCACAAACAGCTTGAGTATTAGTCATTAATGACTCTGAGTTAAAGTAGATAAAGATTTTGTAATACAATAATAATAATAATAATAATAATACAATAAAATTGGTTATTATAGCAGTCGGTATGTCTTTGTACTTTTATAGTGCATGTTTCTGTTTTGACAGCTGATATTTTCTTTGATTTTCTCTGCTAAACGTGCAATATCACGGTGCAACAGCAAGCTATTGGCTAAATTATTGGTGGATTCTCACAAAGAAAATGGTTTTGAACAAAATTGAGTGCAATAGAAAGTCACAATACTCGATAGAGAGAGACAGGCACAGACCGAGAGGAGAAATAAAGATTAGGCTGATATTTCTGATGAATTTCATAGAATGGAAATGTTTGTCTAGAAACGCGAGTCTCCTAATATCCCCCTTTAGCTATGTGAGGATTAAGGATTATTTTGATTATTGAAAGGCGTTTCAATACATGAGCGAAGAAAAAATGTGACACATCAAGTTGGTCATTAAAAATATATGAATAAGACCTCAATTCCAAATGCACAAATAATCAATCTGCAATGCTTATGACAATTAACAGAGCCAGCTGGAATGAAAACCGGGTGTTTTGACGTCTTCGATTTGGATTAAACCTGATTTAATAGGATCATTTTTCTCACAAAAGGTAGTCCTTTAAGCCAGGGCAATCAATTATTATGAATTATGCATGCATTGAATTAAGGTCTAATGTCATTAATATGTCTCATTAGTTCACATTGAGTAAGGGAGACCACCCCCCACCCCCATCCCCTGGCTCTTCCATCAAAGGATAGGGATGGGAGCTGGTGGGCAATGGGAGAATAACAGAATTTGCATTTAGCAGAGGCGCCATTGTGTCAATGTCAAATAGTGTTTGTAATGCCTCTCTCAGTGTTGCATGAAAGCATGAGCTTCATTCATTTCAAATATTTTCGTTGATGCATTAGTGTCAGGATGCAGCCGTTCCATTTCTCAGAGACGAGCAGAATCCTGACATCCCGAGCGGATGTGTAAATACAACGGAAAACACTTAACTATGACATCATTGACGCTTGGTAATTAATCTTGCTTTTTAAAGGGCCTGTGTGACCCAACTCCTTGCCTGGCGTTGGTTGATTCTGAACCATGTTATCACCGTCCCAAAAACTATCTCCATTAAGGAGATGGATGTATCATGAGGATGGGTGGAAAACAAGAGGAACACACAGACCGCTGATTAGGTGGGTTGTGGGTTAAGAGTAGATTCACAATGGCTTTCTTTGTTTGAACATGTTGGTACCACACATCACATAATGGCTGCTGTTGGTAAAACCCCACAGCTCTGTCTGATGAGTGAGTCTTCTTCCCAGTGGAACGCAAGGAAGTAATAGCATTTTGCAAAAGTCAAACACTTGTCTACTTGTCTGCAGCATAATGCCTCCAAAGGACCAACTTACTTTAGTATCAAGATTCCAAATAAATATTTCATTAAAAAGACATGCACCATCAAGCATTTGTTACAATACATGTTTAGAACCATGGCTGTGAGTTGTCCTGAAAAACTCCTGCCATGTGATGTTGAGCACTGAGCAAACATGTTTTTTTATTCATGTTCTATGTTCTATAGACCATTAATAACAGAGTTTAAAATCTGTACCTCAATCCTTGCCTCTTCCAGAATAATACTGGTATTTGTGGTGGTCCAAAGACAAAAATGGTGCAATGGTGAATGGGACGTGAGGGTCGCTCTCCATGTACGGCAGATGATGGAGCTGTATTGGTATTCCCAGTCATGTCTCTATCTCAGAACGATTGTCAGTCGTACTTATTCCAGGCACATCCTCCAAACTCCAAACATCTAGCAAGCATAAAACACCGATAAGTGAAAATTTTACCAGAGTTCATTCCTGACTGATCTCTTACAAGACATATATTTTCCCTCCTCACTTAATTCACATCATTGGCCCCTGGAAGCGCAATGATCCATGTGTCATCTCTGGTGGGGCTGAACCCGGGGTGATGACATGCCCCCATTGCAGGGCCACAAGCACTAAACCACTGGCCAATTACGTTCTGTCAGTGTACAATTACAACAATTCATTATTACATCCTCAACCTCTTTATGTGGAGACTGAGAATGCCCTCATTATGCGACCCAAGAGATACAAAATCTAATGACCAGCAAAACAATATGCCATCCAGAACTATGAATATGATGAAACATGTACTCATCTGGTATCCTACACTTTTCTATTCATTAGCAGCTGAATGTTAAACAGATTGGGGGCATCAAGCCTTTACAATGGGTTAGAGGCTTTTTTTAAGGAGACAACTTTAGCCACGCTGCATTCAATTCAGGTCCACTTCAATTAATTAGAGCTAAATAAATAATGTGCAAGGAGGCTGTTTAGGGGCTTTATTATCAAGACATAAAAGCCATTAATTATCATGGTCAGCTTGAGAGAAAGCGATAAGGGGTGAAGGGGGTTGAACTGAAATAAGTAAAAGGAAGGTGCAAGTGTGAATTACATTTCGGAGTGGTACAAACAAAAACAACCTGAAAGTAATTTCATTACTTTGGTATTTCTGGTGATCAGAAAAATACTTCATTGATACTTTCTGAATTGCTTTTTTTTTTTTTCATACAGAAATGTATGAAAGGCTACACAATTCCTCTGATTTGCTTTTACTTGTGTTTGAGTGTCTGTGGAGGCAGGTGAAGTTTGCCCTTATTACCAATGTCAGAGATTCGATTAAGCACGAGGAAAGCAAATGATCCCAATGAACTAATGATTAATCCGGCAGGTCTATTTACTAATGTACCAGAATGCATTAGAGGCATAAGTTAATGGGGACAGGACATCAATTCAAATACAAATGAACCACATTTGCATTGGACGCTTATTGACTGGTGTAACAAAACGAATTACAAAAGGTAATCTACTTATAAACCTTGGAGATGAATGAAACATGATTCCCAACATATCTGCAATTTAACTTGCACCCAAACATGCCTCCTGAAAGCGTAGCATCAATACCAACAGAATGACCAGTCTGTGATCAAAGTAAAATGTCATCTATGATTAAGAAAGCTATATGTGATCAACAAGATGCCCTGCAATGGAGAATCAGTGTATTTCTTAAGGGAGAGGCAACCATCAGGCATCCACATGTTCCCTTTAACAATTTGTAGATCACTTTTAAGGCACTTGTTATGATGTTAAATATATATTTTGGGGGGAAAAGTTTGTACTACAATCTATCAGCTTACTTCTGTTACCTCTAAATGAATCAGGGACATTTTCCCACACTCTTCCATGGTAAGGGAACAGCGCTGGATAATTGTCAGGGCAGCCAGTCTCTAGGGGTGACAGTGCTGTGGCACTCCAGAAATGGTTCCAACTCAGTACAGGGCCCTCCCTAGAGGTGCTTTAAAAAAATACCATTCCCGCTTGGTGGGTAAAAGGCCCAGGCTTAATCCTCGCTTTGTTCTGGTACATAGATGAACATGAAAGCCCACTTCTGTGGATTGCTTCCCTCTGGGCCCTTGGGCACAGTGCTGGACCCAGAGCATAGTCTTATCAATAATGCTGTGCTCCTAACTGTAGGCTTAAATTGGGGGAAAATATTCCACAATTTGACGGAAATCTATCCATCCTACCTTCCCAGCGGCAATGACGCTTCTGCTAGCTTGTCTAATACCATCTAGTAAGTGATTTTAGTTAAGGGAGGAAGGGGTTTAGAAAGGGAAAAGCAGCGGCTCTATTTGATGTTTCGATCTGGGATTGATCTCAGAGGAAAGGCTCGCATTCAGAAAGTAGGATTATTGGCTTCACTGGCTCTCCTCAGATGTCAAAGATCTTTGAACAGCCTTGTAAAGTGCAGTACTTCCAGGCTGCTGGCGAACTGCTTATGAACTCATCAAAAGAGCACCTGTCTCCATATTAATGAGGCACAAAGCACTTGACAAGGTCCTCTTCCCACACATACCTGTCCTTGTGAGAACCGAGGTGCTTTTCCTGGAAATCAGAGAGAAAATAGTTATTCTCGGTACATTGCTGGTATTTTGACATCTACAACTAGGAACAGATTCACCAGTTCATCTGAGTATAGGTACCTGTAAAGGAAAGACTACCAGGAAGAATCACAACCACTACCTACATACCTACCTGGTATACACTGAACTAGCTTATGCTCAAACTGACAACAAACACCCCAAGTCAGTAGGAAAGTGATGGTTTATCTCTAGGGCAAACTTGCTAATTCCTTTTTATTTCATTTGAACATCACAATTTGATAAGTCTGCTAACATTTGAGACTCAAAAAAACCCTCAATTTGTCTCAAATTTCATCAAAAATGTGAAAACATAAGTATTTAACAAAAATGTTATTCGAGGCCACTATTATAGTAGTTTAAAAGTAATGAGTAGTTTTTGATTTTTTCATACCTGGGTAATGGTTAATTTCATTAATGCTTTTATTTTTAACCAGCTGTAATATTTAGAAATCAAATGCTTTTCCATGTGCTTGGTAAATAGCTACTCTACAATCATATGTACATACAGTATATGTACTGTAACAAAAACATTATATTCAGTGTAAGGAGACGTGACAATGAATTCTATAGATGGCAGACTTCACTCAGCATATCATTCTACATGTATACATACAAATCTTTTTGAGAGACATTTGAAACTCATTTGGCTACAGATATCTCCTCTGAAAGGAAAGTCAGAGCGTCGGGGATTAGCAGAGCAGGTAACGAAGACATCTGCTTTCGGGGAAGCATGTTCTACATTTAGTGAGGAGTGGGGAAGTGAGGAGGACTGGGTGTTGTGTGTCAGG
>OMKR01000660.1:0-12613 GCA_900302355.1 Cyttopsis rosea
TGTCAGCGACGGCTGATGAAGACATTTTAAAATAAACACGGCTAGCGTGCTAGCCTGCTAGCCGCGTCCGCGAAGGCTGCGAGACCGCTCGATGCGCTTCGCCTGGCGTAAGTTCTTCACCGCCGAGGAGTTACGTCCGCCGCGCGTCCTCTATGCGCCCGACGAAGCGAACGGCTGCAAATCGCTGAATATGTCCAGCAGCGGGGTCGTGGAAAAAGAAGCGCGTAACTAACACCCCGGTGAGTTCTGCTAAACGAGCCGTTTGAAATGAAAAGTCAGCTAGCGTCGGTGCTAAAGGCTATTTTAGCCCTCGCACTAGCCTCGCCACGGGAAATGACTTGTTTCCATGTAGGGGACGCGTGGGGCAGCCCGCATCATTCCGCGCGTCACGCACCGGCCTCGCCAAGTTGGTGAGATATCGGGTTGTGTGACCTGGCTCGCCCTCCCCGGAGCTAAAGCAGCGGCTCGGCGTGAGCTTAGCACGGGCTAGCTAGCGTCAACCGCTACGCGAGGCTCCGTCCGTCTCTTTACGAAAAGCACCAGCTGCACGTCGGCGCCGTCGGTGAAAAGCGGCGCTCCCCTTCGCCGCCGACGCCACGATATGACCTTAAAATATCGGGGGGTGGGGTGCGGGGGATGCCGGGTGCGTTGAATGAAATCCACGCAACAGCTCGGTCTTTTGTCACAGTGCGTTTAATGTGTTAGTCTGTGGTTGGAGGTAAAGAAACGCACCAGTCCTTCGATTAGGAGTTGGATTTAAAAAATGTATATGTATTTATATCATATATAATATACATTTTTTTTATTGTATTTTACTTTTCGCCGAGCAAACGGTGGTAAAACCTGCAAATATTTCTTGTACACACGTCATCCGTGTTGGGTTAATATTTTTCTGTGTAGGCGATGCCTAGTTAACAGCAATTGTATATAATTGACCGAGTACATAAGCACAACATGCCTCCTGGACATGTATTGACCCGCTCGATGACACGTTATTAAACAAATGTTTCTGCTTTTCCAGGTGAGTTCCTGTCCAGGCACATCGGTCCACGTTAGATGGACCTTGGGGCTCTGGACTCAACTAGCATGAAAATGGCGAACTCGGAAAAGGCGTGTGAAATTGCGAACGCGGACAGCCTCACGGAGTGCCTTTACAATACGGAGTCGGCTACCGCTTCTGTCAAGGAGGGCCGGGAGGAGCTCCTAAAAGCGGAGACCGTGACCGCCGCGCCCCCGAGAGAACAGGACCTGGACAGCCCTTTGCAAACGGAGGGCGAGCCGAGCCTCCTCTCCATGCCTTGCTTGATGAAGGAGCTGCGTCGAGACTCCCCGGAGTCCCAGAATGCTTCCACGGGGAGCGACAAGCCCGTTTCTCAGCACGTCTACGAGAGCGACTCCTCGAATCCCTGCATGCTCTCCCCTTCCTCCAGTGGCCACCTGGCCGACTCAGACACTCTCTCCTCGGGGGAAGAAGGGGCTCCTTCCCGTGTAGGAGGCGAGGGTGAAGGCAACATGGAGGCCGGAATGGATCCCGGGCCGACCGGAGAAGGGCAAGCACCTGCGATATCAACAGGCGGACGGAAGTCTCGACGAACGCGTTCAGAGAGTGAGATGCCCGCTAATGCAATGGCGGCAAAGAAAAATCGCTGCCAGCACACTGTGAGCCCAGTGGCTGGGCCAGAAAAGCAAACCAATGGCAAGCTGGCTAAAGTGAAAGGTCACCGAAGCCAGAAGCACAAGGAGCGCATGCGTCTCCTGAGACAGAAAAGGGAGGCGGCAGCACGAAAGAAATACAACCTGTTGCAGGACAGCAGTACAAGTGACAGTGAACTCACATGCGACTCCAGCACCAGCTCCTCTGAGGATGAAGATGACGACACCTCGGGAGGCAGCAAGACAATCAACAGAGGCAGCCCAGGTAACATAACATGTCCACTAAACATGCTTACTGTAGTGTTTACCCTCTCCGGGGTGAGAGGAGCCACCGTTATACTCTAGATACCAATTTTTAATTCGTACATCATATTTATATATATAATTATGGATTTTCCCAAGACTATTTACTATCAACGCTTTACAAACTGTCTAAACTGGTTTGCCAAATTTACCTAGACCAACTAAAGTAATTTTCACAGCCTTCCTCTATAGTTTATACACTGGTCTATATCATAGCCATTATATTTGTAGGTCAATGAGGAACTGATTTGCTTTTTAGTCCTTACCTGTTCAGTGTGTATTATTGCTCATCATGTCTTCATTCACTGCCCTTTTAGATTTTTGCACATCCTACATCTAGAAAGTCATATGCCTAATCACTTTGTTTAGTAAGCGTTCTGTGAGAGCTTTGTGTCATTGGTTTGCATGCTGTGAAAATCTACAGAACATTACTCAACCATTACAAAATGTCACATTGAGCGTAAACCCCTTAACCTAACCTGTTTTCTGTTCTGTTCATGGAGGAGCCTTTTTTCACTTATTATTGTAAACAGACTAGAGCATTTGGTCTCACTGTGTAGTGTCAGTATGACTTACACGTATGCGACAAACTTTTAGTGGTAATGCGTTTCCAAACGCTGAAAAGGCTAGTTAAAGGAATATCTTGGAATTGGATGAAGTTTAAAAGATTTGGGGGTATACGTCCCTTCTCTTAGAGACAAGTAAGATTATTTTAATCGTCTTTGCACAACATGTTTGAACTCTCCATCCTTGTTCACTTTTATTGTAGCTTGATTATTTCAGTAGTATTTTCTTTGTGAGTATACAAGCAGAAGTTGTTGAGACTTGCAGATGGTTTGGTTCGCTCTATAGCGCCTATATGTGGTCAATGAGCTGTTTTGTCTATAGAAAAATCACATTCACATTGATTTGGCAGTTAGGGTGGTTGCCAGCCTTTTCCTTTTTTTTCTTTTACAATAGAATATCATGTTGAATAATTATGAATTGTGTGTGTGATTGGCTTCCTCAACTAATTCTAGCCACATAAGCAGATATGACATAAATTCTGGCAGTTTTGTAGATTCTGAAATATCAACTTGGTATTTGTCTACTTTGTTACTAGGGATGGGAATTGCCAAGCCACTCATGACAATACTATCATAATGCAAGGCCCATGCTATGATTTTATCACCAAACGTATAGCAATTCTGCAATACATAATTTATTAGAAATTGATCATTTGCAAATTATCGTATTTTTGTGAATCTAAACAGAAATCCTGCTCCTAAAATGGTGACATTACTTCTCAAGACTCTATTAGTGAAATTGCTTATCTGAAACTTAAAGGGATACTCCCGATGTTTGGGAAATTGGCTTTTTGACTATCTTACCCATATTTAGACAAGAAGACCAATACCAAATTTGTTAATTCCCTGTGTCCAGAACAAAGATATTAGTGATGCATGTTATGTCTTTATGGTGAGTAAAAGTAAAAACGAGATCTTGGTTGTTTTGAATGCAGATACATTCTGAACAATTTTTTTTTTTAACTATAACTATTATCAAGGACACAGTAGCCCAGTAGCCTGGGCATCAACTTTTATGTTGTTGTTTTTTAATACAGAACATGAGAAAGTGTAGTATCACAATATTTATCATAGATATTTCTTTCAAAATATTTACTTTATAATATTTATTACATCATTAAAAAACGAAGTCCCTAATCTTATTGATTCCACTTTGATCCCAAGGTGGATGGGGTCGATTAAAGTAGATGGTAAAGAAGATAGTCTATAGATTACCAATGTATAATGTAATGTAACAATGTAATTTTGTAATGTAAAAAATAGTGAACCTTTTAGGCTTTGTGGTGGCTTGTTTTACATGACCTGGCAACCAGTTTATTTAACTGAAAACTGAGATGGGGAGCGCTGTCTATATTTATTGGTATAATTGAATATTCTGATGCTTAAGTTGAGCGACTAAGACATGAGTTATATCAAAGTACACAAAATATTGAATATGGCCAAAAACATTGTGATGTGAACGCTTTTTAGCCATAGTGCCATCCCCACTGATCTGTATTTGATTTAGGGCTGCATGATACAGGGAAAAATATGCAATGTGTAATAAATGTGTTGACTACTTCAATGATGACTTGCAAAATTAGGGCAACAGCATAAAATTGTTGCTCCTTATACTTTTACACAGGTTGTTACAAATTGGAATATATTATATTTAGAGTGTAGTATTCACATGACCTCTTTTGTAAGGTGTGGTTGGACGTTGTTATGGAATTCCCGCTTTGTAGCTTTTTTTTTTTACTTCTCCTTGCTATTTTTAAGTATGCAGTCTTTAATCATGACTTGAAATTTTAAAGGCGATTCTGTTGTCCTACTAGAACAAAGATCCTTTGTACTCGCACAGTCTTCAATTGGGTTCCATTCTGATTCCAGGCTTTTATCATATATTTGGGGAACAACTTTAGAATAATATATGCGTTAGCGTTATAGTACCTGGTACTGGTTTTATGGAATGTTTTTATTTATATTTATATATATATATATATATAAATTTACAACCCTCTTTGCTGTTTATCTGCATATCGTTTGGCAAATATTGTGTGGTTACTGACAAAACCGCAATGGAAGTCTGTGAAAGTGTTGGCAAGTACTTACTGCTGTGCAGTGCTTACACTATTCATTTAGGGCTTTTTTTTTTGGACAAACATTGATGTACTACCTATGTTGTGTGATCTCGTCTTTTTGTTTTTACGTCATCCAAACCGATGTACTGATTTTACATGAAATACTCCTCTATGTTCAAATGTTCACCCAAACCACTCATTTTATGGCTTTTGCTTTCCATGTGTCTTTCCATGCGTCTTCTCAGTTTCTATGTTGTTTGTGTCACATGTTCAAAAGGCCTCATCTGACTGGATCATTCAGTTTGTGAGCAGAGACCAGGAGGCACGGCGTGTGTCATTAATGCTGATGCTTCTGTCATTAATGCTATCTCAGCCCTTTGCACTGTGTACCTTGTTCATTTTCATATTGCGACGACAACATATAAACGATACATCATTCAACCCTAGTTTGACAATGAAAATAGGCGTTATTTTGGGGTATTTAAAAAATATTTTCAGCAAAAGCATAGGCAATTGTGCCGTGGTAATCCTCCTTTCACTTATTTGTGTGGCATCTTAGGACCTTACGAATGCTGTTAGATTTTTTTTTCTTTGTTTTTTTGTTTGAGTGATTTGAATGAATGGAAATTTATTAGTTGATTTTAAAATTCCGTATTTGTATAGCACAGATTCAAGTTGGCGTATTTGATTTACCTCACAGTTCCTCAAATTAACATTAGAGGCTCTGTTGGCTCTTTCTTTTGCAAATTCAATTTCCGCAGCTAATACTCTTGGTTATAAACCAGGTTAAGACAATTATCTCACGATTAAGGTAGATTTAGAAAGTGCATTTGTATTTTTCAGTCATTTTTACTTCAGTTTTATCATAAAATCTCTCTATATAAATCTCTTTATAAGCATAGCATTTGAATGAGTCACTTTACACCCAGTTATCTTCTGTTATAGATTTCATTGTTGCATTCCACACAGAGATTTGAGTGCTACAACTGCATGATGTAGTCCATCATCAGCATGAAAAAGTCGATCTGCACGTAACCAAAAACAGTCATTTTCTCTCTGAAACCAAAAAGTCCACCTCCGAAGCATGAAAAGTGCTACTGTATTTTCTTATGGCTTGGCCTCAATGTCTTTAAAGCTGGCTTCCGACGTGCAGCGGCGAGATCCAGAATGGGTGCCCTTCAGGGCCTGATGGAGAGCGGATCGTGGGACAGGAACAACATCGGCAGTGTTCTGGAGGAGGCCATGACGCGCTTCGCTGTGATGCAGCGTCGAACCGAGGAGCGCTTCCGCATCTGGATGGAGAAGCTTGCGCACCTCGACTCGGACGACGACGACTCCTCCAAACGATCGAGCGACGCCCTAGAGGGCAGCCATCGTCCTGCACGAGAAGCACGGCCCTCACCTCCCAGTTCCTTCTTACCATCGTCGGAATCGGCAGAGACAATGGCTGCATACATGCTGGCCAGAGAGAACGCCAGTATGGCACCGACTCCAGTAAACAACAATAACAACGTTCTACCTGAGGTGGTCACTCAAAATGGAAACCTGGGTATTGACCCTGGTTTTTTGAATGCTTAGGTATCACTTCTTTTTCAATTTACCTGGACACGGTTCAGTTTATAGACTGAGAAATGGTCCCCAAGTTTCATACTGTCATCTTGCAAGTATTAATATTGTTGAATTAAAAACGGCATACCCGTGGGTGTTTCTTTGTTTTGGGGGGGGTTTGTTGGAGAAATTGAAAGTCATCCTTCTCACATTTAACTGTAAATGGGTCATGGTTCTTCATTTGAAGGACTTATTAATTGGATCTGAGGCCCAGTGCATCTGCGGACACTGAATCACTGTGAGGTCTGACAATATAAATAATTGAACTTAACTCACCCATTTGGTCTCGGACGCCAAATCGTTTTCTCAGAGTTAAACCTAAAGTACAACCCCGACTAGGGGACTCTAGGCATATTTCAATATTTAGTCAGGGCTCATATTATATTGCTTGTTGTATTGCCTACTCTAAAACTTTCTTGTTTACCAGCTTCTGCACTCACACACATGGAAACGCCACACACAACGACAGTGGTATCTGATGAATACAAAATCTGCATTAAAAAACCAGTGCAACCACTATTACAAGGCTAGGTAGGGTGTCGTTTCATAGCATGTGCCTTGCAGTAAAAGTTAATTGTCATCATGCCAAGATAGATAGTACACCATAGTGCTATTTCTTTAGGAATCAGGTTCACGGCAACACATTATCTTCCTATATTCTGAACTATGCCTGCACTCTCATAATTGGTTAAGAATTTCTGATTCTTAAAAGAACCGTTATTTTTGGTGGCATAGCTTTATTAACATCACAACATTAAAAAAATGTTTTCCTATAAATGCAATAAAATAATCCAAATGAATGCTAGAACATATCATACAGGCCTAGTTGGAGTAATTGGAATACATGTGTTGTTTTTTTTTTGTTTTTTTTCATACACTGTTTGCTTTTGTGTCGTCACTGCTGCCATGCTGCCTTAGTGCAGTATTAACAAAACTAGTGAGGGAGAAATGTCTTCCAATGTTGTTTGTGTGTGTGTGTGTGTGTGTGTGTGTGTAATGTCATACATTTAAAAATACTTGTAGCTTTTGTTTAGTATTAGATGCAATATCAAGAGCCTCAAAACTGCATTCATATAATATAATCTTAATTACGTTCACTAGCACTGGTCTGCAGTTTGTCAGCTTGGACTATGTGTTCAAAAATGCTGCCTTTTTTTAGAAGTTTGGTGAAGAGATACAGTATATCAATGAATCTGTGTTGGTGTATGGTAAAGTTAACTGATTCCCAAACCCTGAATGATTAATCCAGGTGATTAAACTGTCATTGAAAACCAGACTAAGTGGCCTTCTCTGGTTCAGATCCTGTGGTCTTTGATGTGGAATTGATCCACCTCAATTTATTATTATTATTTTTAAGATACTTTTGCAGAAATTGTTGACCATAGTGCCATAGATCTTACACTCTTAACACTACCTACCCATTACAGTCATTGCTGAAAGAACCTGTGACCTGTTGTTTATAGATAGGATGTCTAAACTGTTGCATATGTGTATGTATAACATTATGGTTGTTTGTTCTACAATCATTTCTTCTAAAGGCATCAAATTGTTGCTCTTCCCGTCTGCATGTGATATCCCCCTGTGATAATGTAAATTAGTATCTATGGAACGTGCAAGGCATAATTAGTTTATAATCGCGGCATGTTTGCAAGGTAAAGCTATGCCCATGTTAATGAATATCGGCATCATCTTCCCTTCCGTTAGTTATATTTTTGGCCGTTTAGTTATGTTTTCAAAGGTATTGAAATGTTGCTATAATTTAAGATGTGGCAAAAAAAATCTGTTTTGGTATAAATGGATTTAAACTATTGGTGGTCCTCCGTTTGCTTTACGCCAAGATAATTTATCACTTTCATGGTATCACAATCTTTTCTATATAGTAAAGAGATCCTACAAAATCGCAAACTGTGCATTTAAAAATCTCTTGACAGTCCAGTGTTTACCAAAGAGATTATCCTGGTTTATATATTATTACTTTTCTATCTTTATTATCCAGGCCATCCATTGGAAATTACTTGGTGTCTCTGATAATGCTGGTGCCCGTTCATTTCTCTAATTTGGCAATACATTTGGCAATGCTATCCTTAAGTCCACGCCGTCCACATGATTCTCACTCAGGCAAACGTCTGGATGGCCGTCCTGTCACTCCCAGATACTCCTTTTACAGGGTAGATGAAGTCCACACGCCATCCCTCTATTTTCTAGCAGGTGTTTGTTGTTTTGCCTCGTCAAAATTGCTTTGATTATTGAACCGCGTATCACTAACAGACAATTATTATTGTATAACTATTTTGTAATGATGCATCCTTGTGTAGGGTTTTTTTTTTTTGTGAATGACTGTTATTTTAAGAGCATTAAATGGAGACCTAAATAATTGCTGCAACATGTTTCTTTTCTTTGCAAATCAACCAATGGTCACGGCCTGTCAGGTGCATTTGTCAGCAAATTATGTACAGTATGTAGTTTAGTAATATCCAAGTATCATTTTGGGAAGTTATTAATTAAGTGCTCAGTAATTCTTCCTGTTTCTACAACACGATTGGCGTGGGTTTTTTTTGTTTGTTTTGTTTTTGAGAATTTGAGATGTATCTGTATGTATCTATATTTTTCAACGTTTTAAACACTTGTTGCAGCATCATTAGTGTTGAGGAAATCGATGGTGTTGTCTGGCTGTTGATGCTAGAATGGACTAAGTTGTAGTATCGGTTCCTAAAGGGATCCCAATGCTCCTAGACATGATTTGAATAATGAAGTGTTCTCTTTGTTTTCTGCAGACGGGCCTCCAGTAGTGGGTCACTATGATATTTCAGACACTGATTCTAACCAGGAGAGTATGAGTGTGGAGACAGTCCGGGCATCGGTGATAAAGCGTGAGCTAAAAACACACAGAGGCCAGGATATGGCAGCACACTCTGGGTGTATAAGAGCTCTGAGCTCTCTCTCAGGTCAGTTACAAACCCGGTGTATCCTACTGATTTCCGCACCTCTCAATGAAGACGAGAAAGTTTAGGGGCTCTGCTGTCACCAATATGCCAACGTGCGATTTGGGGGAAATGGTTTAGGAGTCTCATGAATGTCAGCGAGATTACTTTTTGTTTCTGTCTTGTCTTTTCATCCCATGCGCCACTTTTATGGCATCATGGAAATGTTTTGTTGCTTTGCCTCAGGAAACATAAATTCCAATTCCAAAATTAACTAGCACACATTGTCTTAACGTGAATACAAGTTCCACTATTTATAATTTAGCTATTAATTCAGCTATTGAGCAATTATATGCAGTCTGTCATGAAAAAAAACCCTCATTGTTTTGTCCTTGTATGCCAGCGAAGGCCGAAGGCTCTCCACGATTCCCTTCAAATTTAAAGTGTGACCGTGCTTCCATTGTGTTTTTCAGGGCATGTGGATGCAGAGCTGTCCGACAGGGAGAGATCTCAGCACAAGGGCCAGATTAACATCGCCTCCTCAGATAGTGAAGTGGAAATAGTAGGAGTGCAGGAAAACACACGGTAAACAAGGTTTTTTTTTTGTTGTTTTGTTGTTTTTTTCATAGCGTGCATTATTTGTTTTAATGTGAAGTAGCATGACACCATAGCAAGTGTGAGAAGGATAAGGGAATGACTGTTGTCTGCCCCCTGTGGTCCTCCTGTTTGTTGATACTGCTTTCTGAAGATCAATGTTGACAGACTGGCCGGCCTACAGTATATCTTAGCTCCTCCCAATACACGAGGCCATAGTGCTCCCATATGGGATATTTTATGGACAATAGAGATGTTTATTTAATTGAAAGTGACAGATTGTATTACTCATTGTATTACTAGTGACTACATTTTAAGTGCTTTATAACCGTTTATTTAAGAAATATATATAGCCAACACTGGGTTTGTCTAATTATCCTATTTTATCCATTCAGATGTGCCCATCCTTGTGGAGGGGTGATAAAAAGTTTGTCATCTTGGAAGGCAAACTCGGTGGAGCAGTTGAACAGCACAAGGCAGCCCCAGCTCTGGACTACAGTTTCCCCTCCGCCCAACTGGGTGTCCCCTCCCGAAGTGGTAGACCTCACGCTGGATGAGGACACAGGACATAAATACCTACTTTGAATAATTTGTACACTGAAGACACACATTTTAATTCTTCCTCTCACTCCTCCTTCACCCTCTGGCCTGAGCCCCACCTTACATTTGAAACCCCCCATAGAATTACAGTCACACCTGCAACTGCTAATGGGACTTTACAGTTCCAGAATTATTGTTTATTTGTAACCTACTGTTAAACACTCATATGTATTAAATTCTACTGAAGTGACTCCCTGGTCATGCTTTTCAACCAAGATGGTAGAAGAATGGATCTGGTTGCATTAGGATCAAAAATCACTTTAAGTGCGGCCGGAAATGTAACTATACATGATAGCAATCTTCCCTTCATCTATTACCTGGTTTCCCCCTTGAGAAGCTGTAGTCTCCTCGTGATGGGTTTGGTAACGCTAAGGCTGCTCCTTAAGAGCAGGCCGGTATCATAGCACGGCTGTTGACCTGCTACACTACAGACTCAGATTTGGCTTTTTATCAGCAGTCTCCTGTGGTCAAGAGTGAAGGCAGCTGATATAGTTCCCGTTGTACATCAGACCAGAGATGGATTGCTGCTTTGCTTTGTACTCAAATTGGGTCAATTTTTGTTTTATTTTCTAAAGTCTAATCACTGGCACTTCACTTAGTTCAGACTGCATTGATATCTGCTTGATTATATAGTGCCTAGCATAGGTTTGTGCTGTTGTGGGCAGGTACTTTGTTTCTATTATGTGCGGTTTCTGTTTCAGTTAGTCTCAGCTTTGTTACAATACAATTGTTTTTCCCCCTTTTTTTCTTCATTTGAAAAAACCACTGATCAAACTGGGCCCCAGAGGGACAGCACAATACACAAAAAGGCTACAAAATACTAAGTGGTTTCGATCAAACCAGTTACTATATTTGATGGACTGGGAAATTCAAATTATTCAGGTTTTGTGTTTCAGTACCATATTTGACGCAAATAATTACAACGTTTTCCAGGCGTGGTAGTCATCGGTGAATGTATGACCCTGCATCACTGTCGGGGTGCACTTATGGTTCCTATGCCTCTCTTGTGTGAATGAAAGCTCTCCTCCAAACCTCCGCGGACACCTTTATGACAATTGAGGAAATGTATCTTCCATTGATTACTGCAAAGCATGATGGCCTGAATGCCTTGAAATGTGCACTATTTTCTTTTTGAATCATATATAGCCTATTCTTCTACATTAAAAGCAGCAACTTTTGCTATATCAACATATTTTATTAATAGATGTGAATTTAGTGAAGAGATATTTAGAACAAAATTGCTGTTAAGCTTGTGTCCAGGTGTGGGGCTTATAGTAGAGACATTTTATGTATGAACTGTTTTAACCCACATCCTCAGGGCTTACTCGCTCTTTTCCCTGTGGTCTTACCTTCTTCCTCATGCAGTACCGCAGCCTTGATGGACTGCAACCAAGGCAGTTGTTTTTTTTTGTTTTTATCCTAATATTACACTGTTCTACAAGTTAAAATTTGGCATGGTACAAAGCATCCCTCTTACTCATCTTAGAATTATGAAATCGTGTTTTATTTCTTCTGGTTATGGAAAAGACTCTTAAGACACCAGGAACTAAACCAAAGACTAAAATAAACGTGTGTAAACATGCGTAAACATAAACATTTTTGATACTTGGGGTGTTCAAAGCCTTTATTCAACTTATTCCCTTTTCTTTAAGCTTTACCTCTATGAAGACAAAACGTGCGTCATCCAATGCTTTGTTCCCATTGTGAAATTCTCTTAAGATTATTTTTAAATTATACTTTTACCCTTTACCTTGACATTTTGTCTCTGGTCGGCCAGTTCAGACATTAAACCTTTTTTTTTTCAATATTTTTTCCGCATGCAGAACTGCTCTTTTCGTTTTGCTATTTTTCCTTGTGAACGTTATTAAATGTCATGTAAGTAAGACATTGCCCTTGCCTTTAGGGATAGTGGTTTGCAAGAAACTGGAGCAGCGATGCTCAGTTGGAGTTGCACATAGCATGCTTTGTCACATCTTTAACCTCAACTGAAATATTATCCTCATCACCAGTAATTACCTTTTTGTTCTGTTACTTTCATTTAATTTACTGTCAGTGTTTTAAATTAACAAAAAGAGTGTTGATATTTCGTTGCTTCTGCAAGTCCTTGATATCCTTGAAATTATGTCTGTAGAACAAAAGGAAACTATTTTAAAATTAAATAGAGTATTATTTAATAAATGTTTTGTCATTCATTCTGTTGTCCCTAGAAAACTCAATTGGCAATCATATACACTCTATATATTTTGTTTATTTTCTCAGTCTCATAATACCTAATATATTTTATTTGTGTCCAAAGGGGAATACTATG
>OMKR01000662.1:0-12835 GCA_900302355.1 Cyttopsis rosea
TTCGATAAGGATGCTAATAAATTAAATTATGAACAGTTGCGTCACTTATCACACACACACACACACACACACACACACACACACACACACACACACACACACACACACACACACACACACACACCTGTAAAACAGCTGATGCATCTAAACCTGCGGCAGGAACGCCAGAGGTCTTGGCAGATCCGTTTCCTTTCCAGTCCCTGCAGACAACACAGGCGTGCAACGTAATTGTATTTCACACTTGCACAATAAACGTTACACAAAACATGCACTGAAACATGCAAGCAAGCAAAGACATGGCAGTACAGAACAGCTGCTGAGCAAAAAAAATTTCAAAAAAGGAGTCAGCAGACGGAAAAGTTCATAACATTTCCTCTGCGTGTGTCTCAGACAGCCGCCTGTCAACATGCCCGTCAGGACGTGGCACACGTTAAGCACGCCTGACTGTCGAGGTGGCAAAACGTGAAGGAGGAAAACTGAGTTTGAGTACTGTAGTTCACAGATGCACGTCTGCATGCACAGACACTTTCTTTACTTGAAACCAGACATCCTGAGAATCTATATGCTTTAGGGACATTTAAGGACACAAATCATTGTGATTTCTTTATGACAGAGCTACTTATTACTTATTGCTTTACAAATACTAGACATTGCATTACTGTAGTAGTTTGAACAAAATTATTTTTCTAGAACTCTTCATCTTTCTCTTTCACCTGTTTCATTGATTGGGATCAGAGGGAGGCACAGTCACGCATCATGGATTTGAATGCGACAACATCATCTGGAAGGATTCAGTTGGTCTGCTGGATGGACTGTCTTGGCCTTTGCTTTGGGAATTGTGTCTGATACATTTACATTTCCATTGTTCCTGCCTTGGCGGAGCATATAAAATGGATGAGAGCAGCAGAAATGTTTATTGACATTAGAAAAGGGTTACAATAAGCTCTGCGTTTCGGCTTCCTCTTGTGGAAAATCCCGGTCATGAATATGTACGGAATAAAGACGCAGACAGGACAATGGGAACCAAACGGCACAAATTACCTTCCTTCATCTGTCTTCAATGAACAAAGGGCTCATACCTCATGATTCATAAAATAACGGCTATTGTACCAATTCACCAGATCTATTAGCATGGAGAAATGTTCTATAAGGAAGTAATAAATTAAATTAAATTGGACTGCTGGGAGGTTGCCTTTTGGAATCCTGGACTCTCTACTTGCATGTAGCGAGTTGTGGGTCCAGTGGCTGGTAGTGGTGCAAACAATTTAAGTCCACAGGATAAATTAAGTGTTATATGTAGAATATATCAGAAAAAAAAAAAGATCTTGGGCAAAATTCTTCCATTGTGGGGCAAAGCGTATTGTAAATCACGTTTTTTTTTTACGTGTGATGTCGTATTTGGTGGATGTTGTTAGTGCCTAGTACTATAACTGTATGTATATTCAACAGGAGAAAGCAGTGCATGGTCACATCTTCACTATATAACAAGCTACAGATGATGCACACAGAATATAATACATACAGTATTCCTCCTCAAATTTTTACATAGCCAAACTGTCCACAATAATTGAGTAACATTAGTGAGCGGTATGTAAAAAAAAAACACATACATACACACATGCACACACATAGATGCAAACGACTATTTTTTGGGGAAAAACATGCTGTAACTATGACATGAAATGATTACTTGTCAATATATCAATAAAGTACTATATTGTCTTATTTTCCAATATGTCTTTAATAATAATGCGTGCCCAGGCTGCTGTTTCATCTCGCTGAGACTCCCTCAGAAAGCCCTTGAACCCAGCCCCTTCCCCATCCCAGTCTCATTTCTCTATGTGGCCCTGTCATTTTAGGAGAATGGAAGAGGATGTGAGTGATTCATTTGAGTTTATGACCTACAATTTGCCTGCAGCAGAGACTTCTATCCTATTCCTGTTCGACTGATAGCCTCGGTTTGGGCGAGAAGCCCCAGAGGAACAAAGGTCCAGGAAGGGAGTGGAACAGCGGCCATGATGCTGTATTGCATGCAGGGTGCATACCAGGTGAAAACAAGTGCACATGCTCTCAGTACACGTGCACACGCACACACACAGAGAAGTAGTCGAAACATCATGCTATGCTTTGTTTGTTGGGGATTACTATGCAGTTTCCCTATCTTGTGTTTTATCTTTAGTTTTGTGCGTACATGTTCGTATGAGCACAGTTCAAAACTGCAAAGGAGTAGATGTGTAAGTGAGAGGAGAGAAGAAAAGACAAATGCGCACAGAGAGAGGGAGTATACGTGGTACACAGAGCGAGTAAGAAGGAAATTAGCCCGGAGTGTCACTCCTCACGTCAGCTGTAGTGCGTCAGCAGACGGAGATCTGGGAGCACTTCACTAAGCGATGGCCTTAGGACCTCCAGTAAAAGATCAACTGAGCCAGAACCCCTTAAATCCTGATTCCATTAGGAAACACGTAAGAATTGGCAGAGGTCTCGTGTATGTGTGCAGATCTACCGTGCACACTCACATGCATGTCCAGACCCACACCCACATGCATATACACACAAAAGTGCACGTACTCCTGAGATATACGGCAAAATATAGGCAATTTTGTGCTTCCGCCAAATGTCTCTCCCTCACACTTACGTGAGTACACGAAACCAAACACGTATATACTACTGCCACAATGGACTCTGCCTCAACACCTCCCTTTCCTTCAATTACAGTTTTAACAAAGTGTGATATACACAGCATATTGTCCTGCTTACTGCGTATGTCAGAAATTGTGAAACAAAAACACGCTATTCTTCCACAATGACGCATTGTTGGACAAAACTTGATCTCAGCCCCAATAAATGTTCCTTAGGTGAAAGTGGAAATACTTAATGAGAGCAGGTAAAGAGAGTGAGAGAGCTGCTTTACAAACTAACAAGGGAAACTGAACCAGATTAAATTCAGCTGTTCTCCCATTTGAACGGCCAAAACTCACGCAGACTCGGTGCAGGTTCTGCGAGGCAGGAACTTTTTTTTTTGCTAAAAGGAAATATATCTCTTTTGGTCTCTATACCTCATTGATTGACAACAATGGTTGACGTTTGTCATCGGAACAGGAAGCCACAGGGAAGATCTTGCATCAATCGTATCTCGGCCTTGAATCCTATAATTGTCCCGGAGGTCCCTTCAGCCCAACCCCGGATGAAATGCATTATGGGAAATCTGATAGGATTTGAGACATAATGGTCAAGGGTTCAGCCAAAGGTATATGGTTAACTCCCTCTTCTCCTTTCTTTCCCGCTGTCATTTTTGGTTATTCCCTTTCTCTCTTTCTGCCTTTTTTTCATTTTCTTCTAAATCCCCAGAAAATGACTCCTATAATTATGTAATTCCTTCCCTCATCCCCTTCTGCCATTTAAGTTTAGTTTAATTCAATTTGGTTTCATTTTGTTTTCCTCTCCCCTTTTCTTACATTCATACACTCCTCCTTCCTCTCAATCCCTTTCTCTATTCCTCCACATTACCTTTCCCTGCATACATCCCTCCCTCCGTCACTTCTGCTATACATCCACCCCTCCCCGGTTATAAAAGAGATCGGGGCTTTTGGACAGGATTGTGTTTTCTCAAAGTCGCCCAAACACCTCCCGTCCCCACCACTACATCCTTGTCAAAAAAGTTAATCCTGGTGCTACTGAGTCAGGCAGCTAACACTGAGGGTCTCAACCTCTGGCTGAAATCCAATGCATGCACAGGATCCACACACATGCACATAAACAAACGTGGACAAGTGAAATGCAGATGGATCGTACATGCAAACATATAAATGCATTCATATGTAAATACTTAAAGAGTAATTTCAACCCCTGGTTTGAGCCTCACTCCACTGTACAGTTTTGAAAAATACGAAGAAATGGGTGAGGAGAGGGGGAGAAGAAGGGGTGTGTCTGTGACTATATTATTATACTATTTGTAACTATTGTAACTGTAACTGTAACTAACTATAACTTGAGGAAAAGGTAAAGGGTCATTTGAAAAAAGATTAGAAAAAATGCAAGTTTAACAAAGGGATTGGGCCGCCCTTCAGTTTAAAATAATTGTGACGTAGAGAGAGTTAAAAAAGCCTGTAAAAGTACTAATCTACATCAGCATCCTCCCTGCACACTTTGTGCTGACATTTGTAAAGAAAAGAGAGAACAGTCAGAGAGAACAGTCATATATTTCAGTTTATAACTCTAGTGCATCTAAACATTCTAGTGCACAGTACTTCTCTAAATCCGACCTACAGACCTCTGCTCAGAGCACCTGTGGTCACAAGTGGTATTACGCGACATCTTTTGGGCGATGGAAACGATGGTCAAAATGACAGATTACAAAATTGAGAACATACTTAAATATGGCTTGAAAAACATATGGCATTGTTTTTTTTAGAAGACATGGGTCTCCAAGCCATGTCGAAAGGTTGTACGTTTGTTTGCTTGCTGCGTATGGAGGTGGGCTTTTTGACTTTCTGCCTACAAGTTCGTTTCTGGCAGCATATCCCCCGAGCAAATTTTAATCCTAGATTGATTTTATTTTTCTGTTCATACACTTTTTTATATATTGGAAAGAATGTGCTATCTCTTCATCAAAAAAAAAAAAAAAAAAGAAATGTAAAGTGCAAAACTTACATGTGCACATGGGCACACACACACTGTCAGACCAGCGGGGCTGGATAAACTGATGGAACATTAGAGTACAGAGTGAGATGGAAAGATAAAAACAGGTAAATCTTTTTCCCAGATTGGACAGACTTCGGGTGCCAGTGTTAATGCGTGGCTTGCATTGCACAAGAGAAAGGAAGATTACGATAATGACAAAAGCATACAGCGACCATTTGACACAAAACATTTAGCACAAATACAATTCAATTCAATTCAATTTTTGATTATAAGTGCATGCTTATTTCCTTTTGCATTCATTTTTTGTTTTTAACAATAATAATAATAATGTGTTTTTTAAGAGATTGAAATGCTTAAAAGGTGTGAGTAAGTGTGAGTAAAACTTAATCAGTTATAAATAATAATCAAACTTTTATCAATGGATTCTATGGCTATTTCAAAGTTAAACATTAATTTAACTTAATGAAGTGGGTAGTAGACAAGGAATCTTTGCCAAGCTGCCATCTTTGCTCCAAGCCAGCTTTCTGAAGGTGGAAGTGAAAATGGGATTTAATTGTTGTTTTACAATACTTTTGGCTCTTGATATAACTGTGTCAGGAGCGAGCAGAAAGTTGTGAGAAAACCATGACCATAAGCGGCCTCAGCCTTAACTTTATAGCCAACGGAGGCTTTGTCAAGATCTAATGTTTATCAGTGGATTCAATCCTGTAGAGAGATGTCCATTGGTTCATAAATAAATGTTATTACTGCTGAGTTTTGAGTCAAATCAAATCTCCAGAGTGGCTTTTCTCTACTCACATGAGGACACCATAGAAGGAGGTAATACTTGGAAAGAAAGTGGACTGTTTTTTGTTTTTTTTTGCTTTTCAGCTGAGCTGGCTGTTGTTTTCCAGTGGCTTGGCAAAGAGGTTGGAAAGATGGATGGAGTGGGGAACGAAGGTGCAGGGGGGTAAAAGTTGGGTTTGACACGCTGCCATCTGACCTCCCATACCTCCACGCAGGAGAAGCTCCAGGAGAAGTGTCGGATGAAGGCGCTCAGCAAAGGAATAGAAAGACGTTCGTTCTCAACAAAAGACAGATGGATGCGGCGAGGGAACGATGACGGCTACGTCGATGGGGGAAAACAGGGGAGAAGGACTTCAGAGGAGCGGTGCTGTCATCAGAGGTGAGATGGATGACCAAGAAAATTGAACAGAGAAGGAAGTAAACAACAAACAAATGCACCCAGTGTGATGAAGTCCTTTTCCTTACCTCCCTCAGAGAGCAGAGGTTGTACTTCTTCCCCTCATAGACAAAGGATGGGGGGGGGGGGGGTGGTGAGAAAAAGAGTCCACAACAGCTAAAGAGGTGCAAAGTCACATCTTGAGAGTTCTCATTGAGTTACAACAATGACCAAAGTTCAACCACAAGAGGGCCACGTGAGGCTTGACATTAAGGACACATAGATACCGATACGTGTATGTACGTATAAAGTATATGTAAGCACAGAACATAACATCACACACAGTGTCTTTAAAATCAGACATCTCACTTTTATTATCCCGACCAGAAATGTTCACCTCGCGTCACCTTCAGCAAAGTGAAACCACACTCGCGCTTTGGACACAAACAAAGCTTTGAGTCCACAGACCAGTGGAGATGACAATCCAATGACATATGCTCGTTGGTGAATACTTCACTCGAGGGCTTCACAATCTGTGGCGGTGTTTACTTCCAGCATGGACCGCTCCAGTGCGAACAGAACCCTTCGTTCCATCAATGTAATTAACACGCTCCACAGCCGATGTACACAGAGGATGGAGCCTCTCCTCCAGGCAGAGATAGTAAGTTAAAAAGGAATGGAATCACGCTCCCTGATAGTCGGGTCAAGTTATTCCTATTAGGTTTCACAGGAAATGAAACCTCTAACACTGGGAGTCTTGTGCAAATCTCTTGTGCAAATCTATATCCACTGAGTTAGACGGGGTTGAACTCTATCCCTGGCTAGAGGTGCATCAATACCACCAAGACATACTATATCAGACTTTATCACAAAAAGCCGTGTGGACCAACTCATCAAAAACATCTTGAAATATAATTTAAAAGGGGGATATAAGCACATACCTCCAGCAGTTCATAGTCCTATTTTCTATTGATGCTATAACAGTTTTAAAAGATATCTGTGAGCATTGCCCTGACTTTTTGGAGCAACATTCGCGTTGCTGCATTTGATGCAACAATTGATGCAACTGTACTTCAGACTGTACTTCAACTGTACTGTACGTTGTGTGTGTGCGTGTGGCTTTCGGGGGCTGATGAGTTGAACACCTGGTACTAACATTATCCTTGATTCATCAACTACTTTGTCTTGCTCAGCTCTTTCCTGATTTACTGTGCACTGTATTCTTTTCTTCTTCTGGGCTTTGCTTTTATCAACTCCGCTAATTTTTTTCTTTGCCTCAGACCATTCTATTTTTTTTGTTGTTTTCATGCTTAGCCTGCTGTGTCCTGACCAGCTTCATCCCTCATCCTTCTCATCAAAAAACATATCCAGCAAACAAAAAACTTTTTTTTTTTTTTCTTACAGTAATTGCTTTGGCTCACACAACTGCTAAACAATCTCGATTATACAGTACGGTCTACCCTGTCCACATCTGTTATAAATAAGATAATGTTCCAGTAAAACTGCCCCTCCTATAACCTGCTTCACTCTTTCAATTGATGTCACACAGTCAAGCAGAACCAGTAACTCGCGTCTCTTGTAACAAACAGGAAGTGCTACATCATGTCCAGGATGACATCCCACCAGACACAGCCGGCTCGGATGAAGCTTTTAGTACGTGAGATACGTCATATACCTACTTCTTTGTCTTAACATCCTAAACGGTTATCTCCGTTTTCCTCAGATTCTTCCAGCACCAAAGGAAAGACCAAGTCAGGACTTTATGGTGATGGTGAGTCCATCTCATGACCACCTGGGCTTAAAGATGGGCTCCAGAGCAGTGCGAGGATGAAGGAAGGATGAAATTGTAGTTGACGATCATCCTAGAAAGGGTTAAAATTTGACTTCAGTCTACTCATTTAGATGTCCAAGTCCATACAACAACTACACCTCTTACTAGTCACATCTTTTTTCTTCTTTCTGGCAACCTGATCTTCCACTCCCCACAGTTCAACCACCTTTCCAACCACAGCATCTTCTTTCCATCATTCCCAAAACTGGACAATCCCTTTTTGTGTCAATGTCATACAGTAAATCTTTCACACTTTCAGGTTTACACTTGTCTTAAGTGTGACTCTTTTGTGGAACGCATGTACAGTACCACATGCGTCCAAACTTTGCTAAATTAAATACAATGTTTTTCTGTCCTTTTACACTATAACGTTGGGCACTCTGTGTTGCTCATTCATCGCATCTAAATAATATTTGTAAATGGTGAGATGAATGACAGAACTTTAAATAGGAGCAACTCCAGGTATAGCCGTCCTCTCTTGTTAGCCATCAAGACACATTCATTATGTCATCTTCATTATGGGAATTTACTCAACAACAATCCAGAATTTAAAAACAGATGTTAGGCGACACTTTAACAATCTAGTTCTGGCCTTTATCTAAACCCAAGGCCATTGAATCAGGAGGGAAACCAATGTGTCAGTGTCTGTTTGAGGGAAGTGCTGATTGCAACACGACCTTGCCTGTAATTTGTGTCTGTTAGGTTTAAAATTAAACCAAATAACCCTGAACCCGTGGCCTTCAATCTCAACCTGAGCTCAGTCTGTTTGGGAACCCAGGATTTTCATCAGGAAGGTCACTGAGAACACCAAGCTGTGGAGGATGTCTTTGCCTTTCGGCAGCAATTGTTCCCAGAATCCTCTTGGCTGTGGTTCAGGTGATAATCACACTCGAGTAATTACTCATAGATATGATGAACCACCCCCCTGCTCACCACTCTGAGCCATTCTTCCATCAAGACACATTACACACACACACACACACACTCAAACACAAAGCTTTCTTTTTGCAATGTTACTGAGTTGTTATTGAGCCTCCTCATACATAACTAATATTCTCACGTCTTCTCAAATCTAGCTAATCCTTATTAATCAGATTATCAAATAATAGGCCACCGAAACCTAGGGCTCTTGAACCTAGGGCTTCTTTTCATTTGCCAAACGGCACTTCAGAAGCGCAGAAAGAAAGTTGCGGACAGGGGCGAGTTTTCATGTGGGAGATACATATTTAAATGGTAGAAGCCTGATAAAAAGCCTCCCAAATCAAAATAGCAGTGAAGTACTTCATATAACCTTTACCAAAATGCAAGGTATAAACAGCGAGACAATGTTTTCATAACATTAGGATTTTGGACCGTCCACCCAATACCTTTGTCCGCCGAGTGTCCCCGTCTGAAAAGCACACAGAGTTTGAGAGTGAAACAGAGGTTTACAGGAGGGCGGGTCCTCTTTTTTTTTCTCTTCTTTTGACTTTTATAAAGGGGTGGTGAGGGGAGGTGGGAACTCAAGCAGCTGTGAGGAAATACCCAGGCATTAACTAAAGGTCCTTCCATCTCTGAAGTGAGAGTCAACCCTGAGCAGCGCACTGGTTCTGTGTTTGGATAGAAGCTGAGTGCTTCCTGTCTGCGTTTGGGCCGAACGGGTCAGGGTTCGAAGCACTGTCTGTCAAGGAAGGAAGGAATGGGGGGAGACAGGGGGGGTCAGGAAGGGAGGGGAGAGGAAGGCTGGAGCGATGGACTGCTATGGAGACAACCTTGTAATGATATAGTCAGAAAATTGCTAGATCTGCAAAAAAAAAATTCAAAAAATGCCAAAGTTATCACATGTTCCAGTGCTAGTGTAGCCAGAAGACATGAATGAACTATTGAGGGTGTATCCACAGCTTGCCATACTAACTTGCTCGGTATTCCGGCTCATTATGTGTACTTGTTAGCAGTTGTGGTTGGTTTTACACTCAAACTCTCATTCAGATTGTATTCTCTACGCTAGACAGGAGCGGAAGAGTCATTCAAAAGGATATGCAGTAAATTATCTGAAAACAGCCTGGGAAACAATTTCAGAGACGAGACATGGCACGTCATGGGGTCAGCGACCTTTGATGTGACCTCCTGGAGGTTAGGAAAATGAGGCATAAATCATAAAGCACCGCAGTTCTTTAGAAAGCACTGAGACAACAATGGGCGGGAGAACGCACATTAACCACCTACAGTATGGGGAGACCACAAACAGAACCAGGAGTAAACAAATGTTCTTTCCATTGACTGAGTTGCTTTCATTTCGACTCAATAAGTTTTTTCCCCCAAAGTGCTGTATGTTTATTGGAAAAAAATACAGGTCCAATGAATCATAAACCGTAATTATGGCTCATCATTATCTCAAGATCCAGTATATTCTCTCTTGAAAAGATTATAATTTTGTCAGATCAGGAATAATGTTACATAAAAGTGTAATGTTTTAAAGGTGTACGATAAATTAAGTACCGTAAGTGTAGATTTACATGCGTACGTAACCACAAGTCTTGAATAAATCATGTGCATAAATACAGAGTACATTGATTCGTCAAATGGAAGAATATTTTTAACATGTTTTATGTGTTGACCAGGCTCGGTTCATTCCAGGACAAACAACTAGCGCCGTCTTGCTGCTTTACACCGACACAATCACCTTAACAGACACGGCTTGCAAAGTGAAAAGCCATTTCCACAGATTCCTGAAGCTCTGCTCCAGCCATGACAAGAAATAGTAAATAATCTAGGGACATAGACTACAATTTAATCGAGATCAGCATGATCTTGAGGGGAAAAAGTTATTTTACTGTCTGAATCCTTGATAATATTAAATCTTCCTTTTGGATTGTTGCCAGAAAAAACACATGCATTTCATTTATCAGATGCAATTTAGAATCTATGTCACACCAGGGGCCAAAGCTGACCTTTTGAATTTTGGTGAAGAGACAAAGTCTCCCAACATGACTTGTTGGACATATTTCATCAGCCCTATCAGCAGCCCCCCTTTCACACAAGTGAAATGGAAATGGATCATTTGGGAAAAAAAATGGATAGAATAGCTCTTTAATACACACAAACATATTCTCTGCTTCACTTTTTCTTTCAACACAAATAATATGCATACATGCATCCACCCTTTCTCTACTAATACTACACAACTTACTTTTAACATACTTTTTAAATAATTAATACATTTGTTTTATTAGAACTATATTCCACAATGTGAGTTTCTTTTCATTTGTTTGTTTTTTTCCAGAGTTTAGCTGTGCTTTTCATATTCACGCAACTTTATTATGGATCGGTGAGGATTTCTTTTTTAATAATCTTGGCCTTTCATTTATTTGCTCTTGACTTTCCATGATAGAAAAGTGACAAAAAGAAAAAGGTGCACAACTGGAGAACTGATTGCTATTCAGCTCCCTTCTCACATCTTAGGTTTACCCCATGTGTTGTACAAGTCAAGTAAAATGTTCAGATTGAAATTGTTGAAATTGTTATTATTCCCCCCAGAAAACCCCTCAAAGCTAGTAGGGAGTAAAAGTGAGGAAAATGAGTGCGAGAGAAGGAGAAAGAGAGAAATAGAGAAAGACTAACAGCTTGGCTCCAGGTGCAATCGTGTGGTTTCCATGGAAACCTCTCTGGTTGTCCAATCAGAAACACATGTGAGAAGTGAGGGCTCAGTCCTCTGCTGACCACAGCTATGAAACACCAAAACAGTGTAATGACTCAACAGAGTTCAACGTTAAGTGCTCAGAAACTTTGTTCAGAAGTGCTATTAACACATAATTGTTAATAATTATTATTACAGATATCGTTGTCATTATTAGTTATAACATCGCTTTTCCTTTATTTAACCAGGCAGGTCATTAAGTACACATTCTTATTTACAATGACAGCCTGGAGAGCAGTTACGGGTTCAGTGTCTTGCTCAAGGACTCTTCGGCGCGCCGGGGGATCGAACCCAGAGCCCTCTGATTACTGGATGACCCGCTCTACCTCCTGCGACACACTGCCCCTGTTTCTTGTTAATACACATCATTTCATGAGTAGTTGACGGATTTCATTTAAGAATTTAAAGGCAATTTAAAGGATGATTTTCATCTCAATCCAGCTGTTATTTGCCCCGAAGAGTGTAGTGGTTTGTGGAGTTCATTTCTATCCATTTCTCATGACATTAACAGTTATTCTAGCTTTATTGACCTCTTTGAATTTGATTGTCAGATCCTAAATAAACAAGAAAATAATGAAATTGCTGGCTGTCATTCGAAGAATCCAGTTGTGAGCCACTAGAAAACTTAAACCCAAATGAAACACACTCCAAATATTTGCTGCAGCCCTGTGAGTTTACCACAAGGGGACCAGAGTTTTTCAGGACTCCTCTTATAATACAGGACTCTGGCCCAACAGTCTGCATGACTGTAGTATTATGCCCTTCTATGCTACTTATTCCTATGATAACAGGTTAACCCAAATGAATAAAGCTTGTATAGCACACTGGATTTTCAAGCATGGTCATAATTTGGCCACTCCTGCATGTGTGTGTGTGTGTGTGTGTGTCACCCTCCGCATGTGTGTGGTATAATGTGTGACTATTAAATCATTCTTCATTCTTCTTCATAATTTGGGCTTTTGTTTCAAAAGCCATAGACAAGTTATATTTGGGGTTAAAAATAATTGAAATTAGCCCTGAAGAACTGTCCATTGGTTTTCACTTGCTTTTTGGAGTAAAAGTGAATTTGCTCAGGGGTAAATTGGTGGTGGTCTGGTGAGGGTGTGAAACGCTTTCCCAATACAGATATGATTATTGTTTTGGGGGAAAAAATACATATTGACTTTTCCACAGTATGTAATCGTGGAGCCATCTCAAATTACTGCAGTCACAAAGCTGAAACACCTTGTTATTAAAATGCCAAGTAACTTCTGTGTTTGTGTTCCCAAGTGACAAATGCGCTCCTGATAAATAGTTATGATGATGCATATGTTGGACATACTGTACATCTCTATCTGTCACTGGATAGGTAAACAGTGGTAAATCTGTCAGTATGAGCAACCCTGTGCTGTAATTAGGGGCAGCTGCAACCCACACACGCACGCACGCACGCACACGCACACGCACACGCACACGCACACACACACACACCGAACTGAAATGTGCCCTCTTCTAGGATCATCATCAGGGGTGTTACTCAGGCCGT
>OMKR01000664.1:0-12752 GCA_900302355.1 Cyttopsis rosea
TTAAGCTCTTTCTCTCTCTCTCCCTCTCTTTCTACCTCTCTCCCTCTCCCTCTCTTTCTCCCTCTCTCTCTCTCTCTACGTCTCCCTCTCTCTCTCTCTCTCTACCTCACTTTCTACCTCTCCCTCTCTCTCTCTCTCTCTCTCTTAGCCTGGTCAACACTGCCCCCTGTTGTATTAACTACACGGAGAGAAACAGCAGTTTCCACAGTAACAACCAAGGGGCGTTGAGTTGTGTATTGTTTGCTTGTGTGTTGTTGCCATTGGGACACATTGGGACAACCCGCCTTATAACACCAGATAAAACAACCCTGGTGCTTCACGGTGCCGACACCCTCGCTCCCGGGTTCCGGGGACAAAATAAAATGATCATTAAAGGAAGTTATTTGAAGTGAATGGAAATAAATCTGGAAGTGAGCGGGTTGGTGGTGGAAGGGTATCCACCATTTTGCAGGGGTGAGTAGGTCAATAGATCACAGATGTTTTAGTGTGGTTTCACTTTCAGGGTGCTTTCACTTTCAGGGTGCTTTCACCTTCAGGGTGCTTTCACTTTCAGGGTGCTGTCACGTTCAGGGTGGTTTCACTTTCAGGGTGGTTTCACTTTCAGGGTGCTGTCACTTTTAAGGTGCTGTCACATTCAGGGTGCTCTCACATTCAGGGTGCTGTCACTTTCAGGGTGAATCCTAATAATGAAAGCTGGGATCGCAGTCGCAATACGCCGCTGTTGCTCCAATGAGATTTTGTGACAGAAAGTGATTTTCCCTTTTTATCTTATTTTTCTGGATTACACATTGAAATTATCCCTCCTCACCACCCCAGTCACAAGGCTTCATGTTAGAACAGAGGTATATGCCACTATATAAGTTGAAAACTGACCCGGATTTCACGCGCTACTGCAAAGTTTTTATGAATGAAAAGCCAAGCGCCTCTCCAGACACACGGGACTCCACCCGCGGAACAGACCGGACATTGACACTGTTTTGATTTCCAGTTTTTTCAGTCCTATACCAGCTTTGACAATACTTGGTAATGCTATTGTCGGCTTTAGCACTGAAATCCCTCCGCTTTGGAAACGGCAGTCGACAGTCTGGTGGACCAGCAAGTGCGTATTTCATCATGACTTTACTGAGCAGAATTTTCCTCGTAGATTTGGAAATGGATGATTGCGTAGTAAGGCTTGTAGTGTGGTGGTACTGAAAATATCTCGGTGCATGATGAAAGACCTGGCGTTATACCATGGGTGGAGGAGATGTCTTCATTGATTCATTCAAACTCATTGAAGTTCCTTGAATCGTTTAAGTTATGGTTATCTTTCTGGTAGAGGCCAATTAAGTCCGGCTGACTTCGATTTAACACTTGCACTGTTGACATCTGAAGCCAAGAGATTATCTCCTGCCACGATTCGATCACCCGTTGCTATGAGGCTTATGGGACTACAGAAAAAAAAGACTTAACGTTTCACATTCACAACATTTTCTGAGCAGCACCACTAGCTCGGTCAGCTATTTAATTATTGCTTCTATTTAAAATTGAGTTTCAGGTTGATGGAGAATGTTAAAAATGGTTTAGAAGAAGAACTCCAACAGCCAACAGTGATGTTATGTTCACTTTAGACATCTTAACTCGGAGCCCACCAGCAGTATTTATAAGATTTGCAATGTTGAATTATTAAACTGCTTCATGAATAAATTCTGGTCTAATAACGATATGCTAAAAGGTGCTGGAATGGAATGTCAACGCAGCGTTGTTATGCATCATATTGTATGCAGTTTGGAAAGCTGGATGGTTCTGAGCCTAAGGCTGCATTCACAATGCAGGCAAAAGTGGTGCAAATCCCATATATTTGACTCAGATCTGTTTTTTTTTTATAACAGTGTGAACAGCACAAATCACATGGAATCTGATCTTTTTCATTCTGATTTGGGCCACTTTCATATGTGGTCCTAAATCAGATACATACAGGTCAGATTTTTTGCAATGCGACCTCAGTCTGAACAGTCGTATCGGAATCCATGCAACTTTTATGTCAGAGCGACGAATGTCGCTCTAGAGTCACTCGGTGAAAACAAACATGGAAGACAGCTGCGATGGAGGTGGTCAGTGGACAGTGAGGTGTTTGGGATGACACTTCTGTCCACAAAAAGCCATATTTAAAAATTTGGCTCTCTTTCTCCTCATCCTTGTCATCATCTACTCACGAATTCGCTGGCTTCCACTGAACGTCAACTTATACATGAAACCATAAACGCTGACTTCAGTGGCCTCCATGTTTACTTCCGTAAGACAATGTGCTGCGTGTGACGTCTTTGTTATTGTTCCTCTGCGCATGCGGGTCAGTTCAGGACCGTGACCATTTCACACTAAGTGTGTTTCCATCCACTTGTTTTTCTGTACATTTTCAGTATGCGCATTCAAAAAACCTGTGTGGAAACACCGAAAATTTGAAAAAATGTCGAAATATCGCAAAAAGGTTTTTACGCTTGAGGGAGGTGGAAAAGTTGCCTTATCGATAAAAGGTAAATGTGATTAAGTGCAATGGAAACAGATTCAGCGAATCAGCAGAGCGTCTCTCTCGATGAACCAACTCCTAATATTCGCATAACAGTAGTGGATGGCAACGCGTATAAATTCGCACTTTCTTTTTCGCCGATTTTCTGAAAATTCTGTTAAAATTTGCGATACATTTGGATGGAAACCTGACGACTGGAATCTGATATTGGCCACATTTTAAAAATAATGTAAACAGCCATACAAAAAAATCGAAAATCGGAAATAGTGACCCATGAGACAAGATGATGCCTGTACCTATTTCACAACCATCTGTTGATTGATTGAAGCATTGACACTTGCATAATCAGAGTGGTATACCTGGTATCCTATACAGTATATCTGTTATTATAGAACTTGATACAATACTACTCATTTAAAGCTCTGAGCTTTTGGAACAGGGATCAAGCTTTAATCGGATAAAGTCCCAATAAGGTCCAGGTCCTCTATTTTTCAATGGAACTCTACCACCTCGACACGTCTCCACTAGGAGACTACTGCAATTCATCCCATGTTATTTTCATAATTTTACTGGACACAAATTCCTGTGGTGTTTTGAATTGTGAGATCAGATTTTCCGCTGACAAATGTGAAACACCAGGTGCTGTCCAGCAGGTTCTTGGGCCATAAAGTACATCATGTAGATTTTAGTGTTTTCTTTGAGGACAGCAGCAAAGACATGGATTGGTGTTATGTCTCTGTCGTGTGCGACTGTTTTCACTAGTTTAGGGATCTTTGGAGGCAAAGATCAATAAACATTTGTTTTATTGTGGGCATAGCACATTGAAAAGAAAATGTTAAGAGTCGGGAGAACTATAAAGCAGATTTTGAAGCAAAAAATTGTAAAACACCAGGTTCCAGTGTGTCTGGCAGAATAATGAGGCACGTGTTCACGGCAGAGCGACAGTCGACAGTCTACCGTGTGTAATGTGTGTGTGAATGTGTGTTTACGTACGCAAGGGCTCGTCGCCGCACTCATCTGTATGAATTTGAACATTTACATTTATTGGTGTGCTTGTGTGTCTCTCTCTCTCTCTCTCTCTCTCTCTGTTTTTGGTTTCGACGGTTCCCTCGGATCCTTCGAGGGGAGTCGCTCCGCAGTTCCGAGATGTAATCTCACTGTGGAGAAACACATCGAAGTGACACTCCTTTAATAATTCAAATATATAGAGGAAGAACAGTGGAGCGGTTTCCTGAGGACACGGTGTTACAGAGGCCTCAGCAAATGTCGACACATTCTCTCTCACCACTGGCGGGCTTGTAAATGCTGTTTTAGTTCTCCACCTCCTCGGGTGAACTGTACTACACACAGGAAGCACAGCCAGGTGGTACAGAGCGAAAAAAGTGATTTTAAAAGGGCTTAATTCATTATGTTTATGATGATAACTTGGTATTTTACTGTAAAGACATCACACAGAGATGTTTAGCTCCTGCCCCTCTGTCTGGCTTCATCAACCCCCAATCTACCGCGAACAGAGCTAAGCGGCGGACTGCACAATCCCACTCAGAAAAACTGCATTTCGCCAGGCCATCTTTTCCTGCAGAGCATCACGTCAATGGAATTCAGTACCACAACCAATCAGTCCCCATCCTATGATTCATTCAGGTAATGTTAAGAAATGGCTTATTGAGAACCAACAATGTCAACACTGATGCTGTTTTATCCACCTTCCACATGACTCATAGGTACTCGTATGGTACCTGTTTTATCTGCTTTTGGATTTTGTCCGCTCGTGTTGTTTAACTGTATTGTATGTGGTTGTTATCACAGTGTAGTATGTGTTTAACTCTTGTACCTATTGTATTATTTTCTATTATTCTAGGATGCCTTCGCTAGAAGAAAGAAAAGAGATAGAATTGCGCAACATTGCTGATTAGATGTATTCCAAAATAGATTTGTCTGTATCGGAGCAGGGCAGGGAGAGGCTCCTCTCCGTAAATTATCCCGTCTCTCTCACCAGAGCCACGGTGGAATCTGGAGAAGCAGCTCGTCATTAGGGACAAGGCCAGCGAACCAATTACTGTTACACTCCATCTGCACCCAATGTACAGCCGATGTGCAGGCAGACGCCAGCAGATTCACTCATTATTTACTTGCCAACACCCAGTTAGCTGGTGTAATTTTAAACATGATCTGATAATTATTTACTGGGTTATTTTGTAGTCGTTAATGTGATGCTGTAAGTGATTATTATTTGTTTACGCTGGCGTAAGGATTAATTTGTCTTTCCAAGATATACATCATATATGTTATTATATATGTATTATGCATTATGTATGAATTATATATTATATATGAAGCAGCAGATTTTGTTCGATCAGATCGGCCTGTATCAGATCAGTCTTCTCCTTATTCTGTGTATTCTTCTATGTGGAGCATTCAGAACACATGGCAGAAAGTCACTATAAAGTCAACTCAGAGTTCAATTCACCTGTTTCATTCACAAGCTTTATAATCCACACAGATGGGTGTATTCCAATCAAATAGAGAGAAAAACACTGTATTTATTTTTATTTTATCGAGAAGCGCCAGCCGCGTAGCTTCCGGAGGATAGAACTACAGTGAAAGGTTAGATGGAACTACATGAATAAATATTCTAAACAGCCTGAAGTCAGAGACGTGGGATTTTTCTCTTCTCTCAAAGACAAGACAGGTTTTGTGTTAAAGTCAAAGCTGAAAAGGCCACTGGCCAGGAGGATGGAAATGGAAATTATTTCTGCCTTGCAATACTCACTGTATGCTTTCATAAATTATTCAACATGACCTCTTCACTATCACTACTCTGTTTTTATGTGTGTGCGTGTGTGTCATACACATGCTGGGGAAATCAAAAGCCGGAAAAGTCAAAAAATTTTCGAGCTGCCTAATTTCAAGAAAATATAACGTTGTTTCAGAATATTAAATAAATGTTCAAAGGGTGACCGTTGCAATGCACTCCATGATCACAATCATAAGTTATTATAGTTTTAACATATTGTGGACTTTGCTGTGAGAGGCCCCAAGTCCACATTGGAGGCAACGTTGGAAAAATGCAAAAACAGAAATGGCAAAACAACACGCTGTGAATTGGAAGACCGAGCAGAGGTTAGAAAAAGCAAGAAATAGGGTAGAAATGTAGGCCGGTCCACATAACGACCTCCCATGGCTCTCTAACAGTCACCCTTCCACTGGAGACGCTCAGTTCTGATTCTGTCTTCCCTGTAGTGACTTGATGGATGTTTATGAAACAAGGCTGCTCCTCCGCACCGCTCCAGGCATCTGGTGGAGCTGCCGCCCAGCTGAGGGGAAGAATGGTACCCATGACTCCTAGTGGATCAGTCTGGATCTGGGATAGACGCTGTGATCGTACCACCGTGGCTTTTAAAAGAGCTTCTCTGCTAAGAACGGACATTTCGATCAGCATTAAAAGAATGAGACGTGCTTTTTTTTTCTTTCTTTCAGTGGTGGAATTTTCAAATAAACACCTATTAGACCACACGCCGATAGCGCATTAACCTCATTCAGCCTCCTTCCTCGTGGGAACCTGATGCACAGCGGCTCAGTGTTCTCTCAGGGACAGCAGAAGAAAGGGCTTTGGAAGTAAAGGTGGAAAGTTGGGGTGAAATCAAAATAATTTCATTGCCTTATCTTTAAAAAAAAAAAAAAAAAAAAGCAGAAAGCAATGGATCAAATTTGTCAACAGTGATGGATCATGAAAGGTTGCATGTTTATTTTCACAGTTGCAATCGCTGGGTGAGATGGTATTTATCACTGTGCAGGCAGAAACGTAATTCCTCACAGGAGAAGTGATGATTGAAAAAAATCAAATTAATTCTGGGAATACTTTAGTGAAGCAAATCCCTGCAGTACTGTATAGCAATGAGATAACGCTGTTTATAATCGATCAGAAGATATTAGTTTTATTGAACTCAGGAAATAAGCAGACGGAGCACAGGGCGGTGGATCAGCGCCGCACACTTTGGCCCCTTCCACGACTCGGGCGCCGCACGGAAAGTGATTCACTTTTTAGATTTCGTAACACAGATCCGCATCCTAAAATGCACGGAGCTGCCGAGTGAGGCAGCTTCAGCACCCGGGATAGAGGCAGCGCGGCAGCTGTCAGCACCACGGACAGAGACAGAGCACGACGCTTGTCTTGCCACAATGCAGACGGAGCTCTGGAATGCATACTGATTTACTCACCGCGGTGCACTGCCAAGCAATCTCATTTCCGATTTATTGTGCCGCCGCCTTTTTATTTATTCAGCCACACGTTGGACCATAGTTCACAGCAGTGCAAACAAAAGATCTGACAAAGATTAGCTTGGTAAATTTGAGTTTGTTTATGGTTATGAAAGCATCTACCGCAGAATTAAGCGAGGCCACATGAAGACAATTTTGCGCAGGGAACGATTAAACAATTGAAACATCTACCATCAAAGTTGGGTTCACCTCCTCCTGCGGCAATTTAAAGGCCGTGTATCGCCATTTCTGCCTAGAAAGGAACTTATGTTGTAAAAACGTATCTCTATGATATACAGGAGTAAAGAATGCAGGAGGATCTTAAGTCAACTGTACATCCTACAGTACGGCCTATAATCTGACGTGTGCTTTATGAAAAGATGTCACAATACTATGTCAATTTATTGTTACAGTCTGTTTTTTAATCTTGCAGTTGTATTGTTTTAATGTACCAGAATCCACTAAGCCTCTATAGCAAAGTTTCCAGCCAAGTACCAGAATAAATTGTTATTGTTATTTGCAAGTCTCGAGAAACCAAGCAGTTGGTAATCCAGAGGCAAAGTTAAATGTTTGAGCGTCATTTGTTTGTTAGATAACCTGCTGTTTGTGAATTTACAAGCTGACAATCCCTCCCACTGAATATATTATTTTCTTTTCATTTTCTTTTGGAGAAAGGTCAGATGAAAAACATTTTTTATTCCACTTATTTTCAGCGATGTTTTTTTGTTGGATTTCTGCATTTTAACATTTCCTCCCAAAAGCCAAACAGTGTAATACAGTTCATTAAAAAAGGTCACAATAAAAACGTCTAGGTTGCGAAGGCAACCATGGTTCCCTGAGAAGGGACCAGATCTATTACTCACAGGACCGCATACCATCACACGACAGTAGGCTGATCACCCGAGGGAGGTCCACATAATAACGTACCCCCCACTGGAGTGTCCCAGACATGCCAGTGGACGTGTGAGCCGTGCCAAACATGACATGTCGCAGCGCGGCCCTACTAACATCCAACATGTAAAACTAAAACAAATGTGTGTGGGGATCCCCAACAAGCTGCCCGACATACAGTATATCCTCCACCGACGCCCCCCTACATAGGGCCCATGAGGAGGACACTCCCCTGGTGGAGTGTGCGTACAGGCCCTGTGGGGCCTCCAATGACAGGCTCCTGCAAACCAGGCCTATGGCCTCCACTAGCCATTGAGCCAATCGCTCCCTACCCTTTGCCTGGGCACCGAAGCACACAAACAATTGGTTCCCTCGCCTTGGTGCGGTCAACATAACACTGGAGAGCTCGAACCGAGCACAAAGCGTTAAGCCTCTCTTGCTCCGTCGATTCAAAAGCGGTGGGGAGAAAGCCAAATTTAGGAATTATATTTGATCCCACTCTCTCTTTTCAACTGCATATTAAGAACATTATCAGAACTGCATTTTTTCATCTTCGCAATATTGCGAAGATACGGACCATTCTATGAGTGATGCAGAGACAATAGTCCATGCTTTTCTAACATCCCGCTTAGATTATTGTAATGTGTTGCTCTCTGGCCTTCCCATGTCCAGTGCTAAAAGCCTCCAGTTAGTGCAAAACACTGCGGCAAGAATCTTGACTCGGACTAGAAAGTTTGACCGTATTACCCCTATACTGGCCACTGCACTGGCTCTGGGTTTAGCTCAGATGTGACTTTAAGGTTTTGTTACTTACCTATAAAATACTACACAGCCTGGTACCTTCCTATCTTACTGACTTAGTGGTACCTTATGTACCATCTTGTCCTGTTAGCTTGCCTTTTACCCCTCCTTCACCCCTTAGCACTGGTATTTGGCGTCTGTGTGTTGGTCTGTTGTGTTCTGCCACTCTCTCTCTCTCTCTCTCTCTCTCTCTCTCTCTCTCTCTCTCTCTCTCTCTCTCTCTCCTCTCTCACTCTTTCAAGATGTGGAGGATACTGCTATGATCAACCTGGATGGGTCCTGACCTGGAGCCCTGGAGGCGTCTACCTGCGGTGCTCTGCTCCAACAAATAGACTCTCATACTGTCAAGCTTTAACATTGCATAGCATATAAATGATTGTCATAGTCATTGATATATGATTTGATATATTATATTATTAATGATGCCCATTCGGCATCCATTGCAGCCTGGTCATCCTGAAAGGGTGATTCCTCCTTCTGTACACCCTTCCCGAGGATTCTTCCTTTATTCTCCAAGGGGTTTTTCTGGGAGTCTTTCCTGGTCCGGTTGGAGGTTTAGACTAAGGGGATGTTGTTGATTTCTATGTGAAATGTGGGACTGTGAATCCCTTTGGCACTGTATTGTGATTAAGGGCTATATATATAAACTTGACTTGACTTTACTCAATGACCTGACTCTGAAACGGGGTGGTAATGCCCTTCGGAGTGAAGGATGCGTTAGGACGCATGACCACTTTATCTCCTCCACCCACAAACTGCACGCAGGATGGGTGGACTGACAGTGCTCGTAGCTCGCCTACTCGTAAGGGGCCTTTAATGGAGGCTCAATGCGTGCTCTCTCCATTTTTGCTGTAGCCTCAATGCCTGCTGCGTCCTCTTTTGCTGCAGCCTCAATGCGTGCTCTCTCCATATTGATGCGTACTATTTCTAATTCCATTCCCATTTGACACTTTGTATAAGGCCATAAGAACCTGCCATCATGAGGGCGATCGCCTCGCCGAAGGCGCCGGTGGGGCACTCCAGAGCCCTGTCAGGCCTAGCCAGAGGGCCTGATGTGTCCATGACCTTCCACAGCTTCACCAGCGTCTCCTGATTTACCGCGACCAAGCCGGCCAGCTCCGTTAACAGCTTGGCCTGATAGCACTGGAGCAGGGCCTGCGTGTTGAAGGCGCAGGCCACCTACCCCGACGCCAAGTAGGCTTTCTCTGCCAGCAACGCCAGCTGCTTGGCCGTCTTGGAGGTAGGGTTGGCATCTTTCCCAGGCTGATGCCATCCCCTGGGACTAGGCAACCGCCGATGGGCCCCTCCATAGGAGAGAAGGACAGGTAGCCGACAGTTCCCGGGCCTGGTCCATACGGAGGTAGGCCTCGAAACCCCTCACTGGCGCCCGCGCTGAGAAGGTGTTAGCCCAGCCCTTCGCCAATTCACCTGAAGACCATCCTGCGGCCAGTCCTTCATTAGCAGCCAATAAAACCAGTCCTCATTCTGTCCTGATTAAGCTAAAAAAACATCTGATCCAAAAGCACCCGTCAAAAGGATATAGGATGAAGTGAGCCAACTTGTTCCGGATCCTTCCCTTTCTTGTGTATCACAGTGATAACTTCTAAGTTTGGATATTGTATAGCTATAGAGTAAGTATGGACACCTTAGAACCTGTGTTCATCACCGTTTGAATACATAAATACAGGATCTGTTTGGGAGAGAAGGCAATCAACCAAGTTGAATGGCTTGGTTGATTCTGGTTCAGCTGGGATTATTACAAAAAAAGATGCTGTGCCAAACTTCTAGCTAACCAAACACCATCAACACTATCAACTCATTCAGATGAAGGAGTAAAGGGTAACCCTTTATTTTGTCAACCCCCTGTATGTGTTCCAACAACACCAGAATTTATACAATTCAAAATCTGGCTCCATTACAGCAAAGAGAAGTTGTATGTATCCTGAGGTGTCACTTAAAGGTGCAGTGTGTAGAATTAGTGGCATTTTGCGGAACAGACTTGGCATGGAATGGAATATAATATTCATAAGTATGTATTAATTAGTGTATAATTCCATGAAAATAAGAATCGTTGTGTTTTCGTTGCCTTAGAATGAGCCGTTTATATCTCCATGGGGGCTGGAGCCCCTTCCACGGACGTCATGTTGCACAGCCATGTTTCTACAGGAGCCCAGAACGGACAAACCAAACACTGGCTCTAGAGAGGGGCTTTCGTGTTTTTCGCAAGTTTCGCGGCCACTGTATATTCTCCTACATACCACGGACGCCGCCATTTTGCACCGTCACGGACACGGAGGGGAAATCAGTTGGTTGCAATCTGCAACTTCACTTCTAGTGGCTGCTAAATTCTACACACTGCACCTTTAAAGGAAAATTCTGACATTTCTCAACATTAGCCTCCAATCATTGAAAAGAAAATGGCTTCAGCCGACTACCGGCTGAAGCTTTGCGGCATTTCTAATAACAGTGGCATACAGTAGTCGTAACAGTATCAGTAGTGAAAAATTGCCATACAATAATAACAATAAATCTGTTAGGAGAAGCCAAGCTGCCTCACAATTTCACCCTCTGTCCAATGCTAGAGACCAACTAGGCCAAAATCTTTTAAGTTTTAGCTGGAATACTTGGCACCCAATTAGAGCTGGGAGCGTCTGAAGTTCTGGCAAGGCTGACTGTAACTCAATGTCGTTTCCTCTCTCACAGCCGTATTACCTCAGAGAAGTCGCTGCTTTTATTTTGGAACAAAAACAAGGATGCTCCCGCATGGAAATTGCCGCTCAGTCAAAAAATATGTTGATATCATGGGCATGTTTCAAGGTCTCAGTATGCTTATTTCAATCAGGAGAGACCAGATTGAGGAAAGAGAGACCTTTATTTAACGATAATTTCAATGGTTCGGGCGGTAGGACTCCATGCTGTATCAGTGTTAATAAATAGATGCGTATATATGTATATAAATGGGGTTGGATCTCGGAGGGATCTCAGAGAGATCTTCCCCCGTGGTGGAGTCCTGACGCTGGTGTTGATGGAGACTATGCTGTTCGATGTCCTTGCTACTGGTGGGGATGCGGCGGAGGTGGGAGCGTTTGAGCACAGCGTGGGAAATGGCACAAGGAGAGAGGAGCAACCAGCTGTACAAATACTGGCGGGAAGCCGAGGGAATGGCTCGGTGCAGGGTGCGGCAGGCTGTGATTGGTTGCGGCTGAATGGCAGAGCTGTCAAACGCTACCTGACTGAACTTTCACTGAATCTCCATTATACGTACGGTGATAAGGGATGTTTCTGTGTGTATGTGGGAGGAGGGCGTTCTGGCGTTTGTTGTATGACATTATTTGCACTTCATTGATCTTTATTTTAGTTTATTGTTCCCATTTTGTTTGCTGTCTTGGGTGCCACTCCTGCCACTTATTGTCTTTTTTGTTTTGTAATTTTTTTGTGATTGTGTGATCTAATTTGTACCATACCCACGCAATCTGCCTGTTGCAACAGAACAACATTAATTCATTTTTTTGCTAATTCTGAAGGATCTCTATGTAGTTCGGACGGACAACGCATAGATTTCCTCGAAAATGATCATTATTATGCATCGGTGAGTTTGGCGTCTGGCCTCCGCTGCTCATCGCTCCCGACGTACATAGAACGTACTGTAGGCATACTTAGTGAGCTAGAAAGATAGGAGGGATGAGATCGAATCCCCAGGTAGGGTAGGAGGGATTGGCTGCTGATGTAGGCCGGCCCATTAAGGGCGTGGAAGGGTGTGGCGCCGTCAAGTTGTCTGACACTAACGCCGCAAGTTACGCATCATTAATTAACTGTAAGATAAAACTGTGACATACTGTATCAACACATAATCCAAAATTCTCACTTGACAACTAAAGCCTTTACAGGTGAAGCGTATCGAGGCTTTTCATCAATGTTTGGCCTTCTGGTGGTTCAAGGTTAGAATTTCAAGCTCCACACTCGATAGAAAACGGAGATAATTGTGTGTTTTTAAGGGAAGCACAGAACTATATGCAAATGGTTTCACTCAGTTTCCATTTAGGAATATAACACTTGCCCTGAGACAGGTGCACCCCCGACAACCCGTCAAATCACTTGGTTAATGTTTTGCACAGTGACACACACACACATATGCACATATACAAACACACACAAACATCTGACATTCCACCACAGTAATAGATGAGACAATTGTTCTTTTTTAAACCAGCTTCGCTTTTAAGCAGATGGGCTGAATGACAAACAACCTCTCTCTCTCCTCACCCCCCCCCCCTCTGTCATTTGTGCTTAATAG
>OMKR01000665.1:2735-15768 GCA_900302355.1 Cyttopsis rosea
GGAGGGAAATATGAACGACTAACAAGCCATTCATTCTATTCGTCAGTGACTAACCCTGCACAATGGACCCAGCTCACAGTGTGTGTGTGTGTGTGTGTGTGTTGGGGGGTCTAATTGCAGGCGGTGTCACTCCAGTGCCGCCTTGGCAACGCATGTGACTTCGAAATGGATGTCAACCTTCTCTTCAACCTTTTTTTTTCCACCTTTTGAGTGAGTGAGTGGTCTGGTTAACAAAAGAAAGGCCAATGCAAACACGTTTTCATGCCTTAAAGGGGCCCTATTATGAAAAACTCACATGGGCACATCCATTTGGGTCTCTGATACTAACACACAAACTGTGAAATACGACAACCAAGTCAGTTTTTTGTGGGCTCCCTATTTCAGAAATTATGTCGAAAACACGCCGTTCAGATTTGTCTTAGAATTAAACTCGCCTCCTATGTGAGTAACTGCGAAGGGCCTCCGTTTCTTTCTCGCACTCGCCGCCGCATTATGTCAAAGCTAAGGAAAAATCCTGTATTTACAGGGGCATAGATATATACACATATGTTCTATATACGGCTTGTGAATTATTATTTTTCCTCTTAAAAATGCCACTCGGACCCAGATGCGTCTTTTACAGTTGGTTGTGCAGACGTGCGGTGCGGCGCGATGCAGCCCGGAGAGCGAGCCGGAGAGGGAGAGCGAGCGAGGAGGAGAAACCAGGGAGAAAAAACGAAACCGATTCAGACTGTACGTCCGTTGCCGGCAGATTGTCCAAACGATCGCATCGACACTGGACATAGCGTACTGATGCTGACCCGTTACGTAGCGTATCTGTAACATCATCTAATGTGGGAATAGACTCCACACGGAGCTTCTCCATAAAGGAGGCGAATGTGTGAATGAACCTGCCGCCTTTACCGGATATTTTTTATCCAGCAACTGGATTCCATAACACCGACTTTATGTCACACAATAAGCAGGTATTGAGCGTAATATTTGTTTACTGTAATCTCTGCTGCTGTGGATGTTCGTGCTCTCGACTCTCATATTCGAACATGTAAGGTTCCATTTGAACAGTTGCCATTTCCAATCAGGAAGAAGAAATTTCAGCGTATTGCTTCCTTACATATAAACTCCAGCTTACTTTCACTCTTACACCGGCAGTGTGGCTGCCGCCCTTACTGTAGCAGCACTGGGCAATGTGACGCTTGCAGAAGTTGGCCAATCAGAAGAAAGTGGGCTTTTAAGGAGGCGGGGCTTAAAGAGACAGCCGCTGAAATGGCTTGTTTCAGACAGAGGCTGAAATGAGGGGCTAAGGCCAGTATAACATAAATAATGGGTTTTTTGAACTGTGAATCATGCAAAGCTACTCTAGTGGAGTCCTAGGATAAAAAAAATATGAAGATTGAAAATAGCATAATAGGGCCCCTTTAAAGAGAAGTGCGTTGTTGGGGAAAATACTGAAAGTAAATCTGCCAGATTATTTTGTAAAACAAAATCTCATTTTTCACACTTTGGGGACATCACACATTCAACTCTTTATGATGCCGATCTTGGTGACTTAAAAAATTTCAGCCATCACAACTACCATTTGATTGGTTAGATTACCACATATGGACAATGCTTATAGTAGGGCAGTTTGTGCACATGCCTGAGGGATCATTTTACTGTCATCAGGTGACTAACGGCAACCAGGGTACAGTTAGTGAACCTTTGTTGCGGTCCCTCACGAGCCTTTGGTGCAGTACCCCTGAACCTGTGTTGAGCGCCCCCTGAACCTTCGCTGCAGTACCCCCTGGGGTACATAGACCGCCATTTGAGAACCACTGCCTTGAGAAGTGCCTGAAGTTTCTAGAGGAAAGAGGAAGATGTGCGTTGAACCTTCACGGTGGAACTGCTTGTCTGGGTTCTCACAAAGGTCTCAGCTGAGGAAAGTTGAGCGTTCCAGGCTCCGTGCTTGAACTTTGAGTCATTGGAGTCGCTCTGTTTCGTGCTCTCGCTTCCCTCTATATCCGCCGCTTCCTTTCCCCGTCACTCCTGCCCTCTCTCTATTGCTTAGCGAGGCCTCCGAGGGTTCTGCAATTACGCTCGGGGCGCTCGAAAAAAAAAGAAGAGAAAGAAAAAAAAAGGCAACACTCCGGTGAAATAAATGGGTCCACAACAGCTGCGGTGAAACGGCTCTAATTGCCGATTGATTCGTAGCAGAGGCAGCGAATATCTGCAATGCAGAGACGCATCTGCCACGCTCCCTCCATCATTCCCATCTCTGATTATCTATTGTTCAGGCTGTTTACTTTGCAGAAATGAGTGGTAAATAGCAGGTTAAGGAAGCTAAGGGGGCCAGACACCAAATTGGGTCCCTCTTGGAAAAAAGGGGGACTATAAAATTAGACGTAATTAACACACCCCTTAGGCAGATGCTCCAAATCCCGTGGAGATAGCAGAGATGCAAATTAGCCATAAAGATACACACTTTATATACAAAAACAGTGATTAAGCTGCCCCTACGTGTACGGGGGGAAATAGAATTCCTTGATTTATGGTGAATCATCGACCGAGCCACTCACTTTTTACTTTCTTGAGGTGAATGTCATTTCATCTCGGTGCTGTACCTATAGAAGGAGGAGGAGCGGCAGGAAAAGCATCTCAGTGAAGTGGCTTTAGTCAGGTAATCACATAGCGGAGGACATTACACACTCTGCGTTAGACTTTAAACTCCTTGATTTCTGCTGAAATGTGCGCCATTTCCCACACATTGGCGTGGCTCAGTGGAGGGGGTTGTGGGGGCGGTTGGGGGGGTTAGCCCATTTATTATTTTACGGTTTTCATACGAGGTTTAAAATTATTTTTATATCCGGACAAATGAAATATTTGGGGGAAAACAACAAGGTTTTGAACAATCTGGACCTGAATCAATTGAATTAATTCAACGTAATTAACACAAATATATGATGGACAAATGGTTCGGTTTGGCCCGGTACTATTTTTATTAATTTTTTCCCTTGTTTCCATTGTTTCTCTGTTTCTGCCTCCCACTCTCGATGGGAGTTACTTCATGGAGCTGCAGCGGTTGTTTGCTCCCCTGCTGAACAAATATTGCCGGCAAATAATAAATTTAAGTGCTTCCCTCAGCAAGTTAGATTCGACAACCGGGGATGTCCCACACTCCCAATTATTTGTAATGAAACGTCTCGAGCGTAGCCCAAATTTCAGCCCCTTTTGTACCTGTCACTTGTTTTTTAGGGTGGGGGGGCGAAAAAACCACCCTCAGCATGGTCCAGGACTGAACCAATTAAATCCCATCTCTACCTATGAAGAAGAGATAGAGCGAGAATAAATTACTGCTCAGTCATTCGGCGGAGAAACCAAAAGCCACAAGGGGCAGATGCGATCCTGGTGATTAAGGAATTGTGTCGCTGTTTTGTTTTCCCTTTGTCTTTAGAGGGAAGTGAATAAGGAGAAGCGTAGACGGATAGAATGATAGAATAGACATCCAGTCATGTTCTTCCAGTCATGTTTTACTCTCCATTGACACTACTGAGATAGGAGTCAGGATGATGACCTCTGATGGCCTATCTCTGTGTGCATGAAGATGGAGATAGACATAGGCCATTAGCCATCAGAGGGCTTACTAGTAACATATCGCCCATCACCACATGGTATTGTTCCTCTATTGTTTTAGTGTCATTTTCAACCACAGATAAAGGACGATTTCACCGTTATTTTAACCTTATTTTTCATTTATTGGGCGTCAACCCGAGTGATTGGCAGGTAGCCAAAGAACATGGCCAGGATTGCCCCGTTGCACGACGTATTGCAGCTCCGGCTGAAGCTATTCTCTCTGTACAGGATCAGTTTGAAAGATTTTGACGACGATCACTTGGGTTTAACTCCCAATGATCTAAAAATAAGGTTTGGAAATAGCAGGCATTTTACTTTAAGTAAGTTCTCGCTCAAGTCTAGTTGCGGTCCGAAATGGCTTTACGGCTTTTCAAAGGCCCGTTCTAGGCCAGGGCACCACCCAAACTGTAAGTCAACGGAAAAAAAAACCCAAAAGGACCACCAACAAACCCAGAGGGAAAAGGACGAAACGTTAATATGAAAGAGTCCCCTTCCCTCATCCTCCAATAAGAATAGCTGTCAACTGTGGGGTGCCCCAAGGGTCTGTACTGTACCCCCTGTTATTTAGTATCTATACCACTCGGAGATATCATATGCATATGTGTATTGGCATAAGAGGGTTGGCACATTCCTGATTAAGCTCTTATCTGTAAGAGACAAATTTGGACATGGGGGAGGAATGTTCTATGTAAATTGTGAAGCTTGTGAGGTCTTATGAGCCTGTACTGTGATCAAGGGCTATAGAAATGAACTGGACTTGACGAATTATAAATTCATTCATCCGTTAGCTACTTGTAAATTCATTTCAAATGTATGAGTCAGATGAATGCCATAGGGATTCATTGAGGAAAATCAATAGAATAAACTACTGGCCATGCACATGCTTCCTCGCTTGACTTTCTAAATGCCGAGAAATCAGGGGCCACTTGAAAGCGGTATAAAAAGAAGAGAATTGTAAATAAATACAGTAGCTCATCTGCAGTCGATAAGCAAACCCTCCGCCTCTCAGACAAAATGATGTTATGATCCATTTCCATTTGTTATGTGGAACTCCCATCATGGCAATGTGTTTTTATTAAGTGCGCTCGTAAAAGGTTGCGGTGCGGATCCCGGGCTCCGTGGAGACGAATGCCTTTTCCGCAGCAGGTGGACTGCCATTTGCCATGAACTCTGGAAATTGAAACCATTACACCTCAATTTTGTGATTCATGTTTGTTTATGGGCGGCAGTGCGATAGCCCATTTGAGTTTAATTTGATGTCGGTTTCCCTGCCCCAAAACTGGCTCCTGTGATCTTTTCATGAATCACAAATGTTATTGGCATTTAAAGTGCAATGCGATGTATTGGGAAAATCTATCCCAATCCGCCATTTTTCTTTTGTTGGGTTTTCTGTTGTCGAGTTTATTCCGCCGGGTGCATTTACATATACAAGACTTTGTCATGGTGACGATTGATGCGTTTCTACAGAAGATACAAATAGAAAATAAAATAATAATAAAGTAATATAATAGAATAATGAAGTACAAATAAAATACAAATTGTCAAATTTATAGCGGGAAAAATACAAAACAGAAATAGTCAAATATATAAAAATATGCAGAATACACAAATGAGATGCGATGCACAGGATAAGTTATTGTAATGGGTATATAGGGTATAAATTGTAATAGTAATAATAAATTATGGCTAAATATAAATTATTGCTAAAAAGATTAAAGCAGTGTCTACCTGTGTGTTGTTTTGAGGATTAATTAAGATTGATTCATCGAATACGCTGTATTTATTTTGAACCTGGATGAAAAATACAACAAATACTGCTAGACTCCCTAAAATCCAGTCTGATTCAATGTCATTCCTCCCTACTGAAAAGACGCAGCACTTGTTTCTCCCTGTATTTATTATGGGTCGGCGGTCGTTATTTTGGGCTGTCGTGGGTATGTAGGATATTACAGAACTGGAAAATTCCAGCATTTCTCCAACTTTAAATTGGGAGTAATATAGCGTGCGATACAGAACGCAATGTGAACGCCATTTCAATCAAGCACAGATGGACACACCCACTCGAATATAACATAATTACTGCAATCGAGGTCGATCATTATTCAAAATTGGAAGTGGAATTGGCTTATAATCAGCAAGTGGGCTTTCCAGTGATTTACACCTATTACAATCATGTGTTTACTTACATCCTGCGGCTCAGTCAGAAAATGCTCTTATTCAGAGTCACATCTTCGTTAATATGCCATTCCAGAGTCTACCCATACAGGTATAATGGCATTCTACACTCTTATGATCTGGATTTCTATTATCTTTTGAGAATGTGTTTGGAAGCATGTGTCTTATTGTTCTTTGTGCAAAATCAATTAGGGTGGTGCCAAAGCTGATATTAATACCGGTGTTTCCGTGGGTATGTAGAGCTAATAGGCTGCTGATTAAAACCATATTAACGACGCTTGTTCACAGTGATTAATGGCGCTACGTAGATGAGCCACGAGCACGCCGTCAAACCAGAGGGCGGCGGCGGCGGATTCCGCTTTCACACGAGTGCGGCGGCAGGTCTTGGGGGGGGGGCCGTGCGGTCATCTTCACTTCAACGATGTAGAGACCGTTTCTCTGACCCTTGGGTCTTTCTGCGCCGTCACCGGGGCCGTCACCGGGTGTCCACCCAAGCAAACCGACAAGAACAGGCTCCTCGCACGTCCAGCTCAGGAACCATCAGCGTCAGGGAAAGAGTTTCTGTTGTTTTGGCTCCGTCGCTCTATACATATCTGGATTAGCAATCAAACTATCAATCGAAGCTTGAAGTGCAGGTTGTCCGCTTCGATTTGAGAGTATTTACATGAATGTTGGTTTCGTAACTTTCAAAACCACAACCCTTTTCATACATAGACGCCTTCTTTCAGGTAAGAGTGCAGCATTTTGTATTTGGTTGATGGTATTTGTACTATTTTATTTCCGTATTTGGTTGGTTATCTTTTATAAACATATTTTATTGGCATTTTAGGAATCATCACAAAACGGTACAGTGACATGAAGTGTTCCTATAATGAACCCGTCCACCCCCCACCACCACCACCCCACCACTTAGCCTTTTGAGCTCCTACTCCCAGGTCGAGGAATCGTGCTGACGGTAATGACGATAATAACAAAAACACATAGCAGTTAGAATAGATTAGATTCTTTATTGTCATATTTCAGCATACATACTCGGCATGCATGGAGAATGAAATTAGTTCTCTGTATTTGACCCGTCCACAATAACAATAATGAGGTATATTAGTGTAAATGCAAAAGAGAATTAATTATAGAGGGAAAAGTGTAGTGCGTATAAGTATGGGTCATTACAGTGCATAACAAGCTGTTGGGAGGTCTTCACTGTACCGTCAAAATGGAGGATTCCGCCGCTGCATTGTGTTATTCGTCTCACCCAGGTAGTCATTCTGGGGAAAGGGAGGTCAGACTCTTAACCTAGGTGATCAGAGCTGCCAATGACTGTGAAATTTGTCTGTCGAACCCCGTATGGAGAATTAGATCTTTTCCAATTCCAAAAAAGAGATTGTATCACGCAGCCATGAAGTTGGTGATGGGGGCAAGGGTTTCTTCCATAATAAAAAGTATTCTCTGACGGGCTATTAGAGGTAAATAAGATTTAAGAGACATTTGCTGATATAATTTTTTGCCTGCTTCGGGTATACCAAATATTGTAATCTGAGGGGGTGGTTCGATTACTTGTTCTAATATAATATTGAAATGACTTTGAAATAAGTGTCAGCCATATTCGGGTATATCTTGGCGAGTCTAGATTTACTGTAGTGTGCCCTGTGAACTATTTTGAATTGTATGAGTTGAAATTCTGGGCAAGATGAACTGAAATGAAAATTTTATTTCTCAGACCACCGATCGTCAGACATGATAATGGCCAGTTCTGTTTCCCCATCTTCAGCAAGGCCAGAGGTGTGTCTGGAGCTAGGAGGTCATCTAAAAACGAAATATGCCGCCTCCCGAAGAGGTGGTGGGGCATCTGGAAATTAAGGTGTGTTTGATTTGAGGAAATGCCGAATTTGAAAGTACCTGAAGAGGATCAGATTGCTGTAGGTTGAAGGCAATACACACCTGAGCGAGGCTGGAGAATGTGCCTTCACTGGAAATCACCAATTGTGCTAAGATCTTGGGCCAATCCCAATTCCCTTCCCTGAGCCCTAACCCCAACCCCTAGTGTCATGTGCCCTCGGCCGGGTAGCGTCCCTTCAGAACGGAGCCACAAGGGGGAGGCGTTGAAATCTTTACCCAGGAAATGAGACGCCGCTCGTTACGTCATCAGCAGCCGACGAGGCTCTCGGCGTTCTCTGGACAGAGGTTTCCACATCGCATACGACGCACCACGGCCCATAAATGTAGTATATCTTCGCAAATAATCATGGATTTTTTTTTAATTCATTGTAAAATCTTAGTAGATGCAAAGGAATGTGTAATTGGGTCGTTAGAACATGCATTCACATTCCAAATCCGAGATCGTGAATAGCGATATTTCTGAAATGCGTGTTATAACGATCACATTACATATTCCTTTGCATCTAAATGAAATTAACTAACTTTGCATCTAAAAGATATTCCAACAATCTTTTTTATTTTTTCATGATTATTTGCTGAGATATATTACATTTATGGGCTTCTTTCACCGCACCGGTAGCCGTGTTACGCGTTACGCCGCCTCAGTTCGCAAAGCATTCTGGGAATTTTCTTCTACCACTTTGGAGTCTGCATCTGAAAACACTACCCTACCCTACGCGAGGGGTCGGGCCAAGGGGGGCGATTGGGATTGGGCCCTTGTTTGTCCCAAAGAGAGAATTTGGCATCATTCTTAGCCGGTTTGAATAGCTCATTATTACATATTGGGGTGTTATGGGGGAGCGTGTTCCAGCCAAAGTGTTGCTTGATTTGTTGCCAGATTTCCAAAGTGGATATGACTATCGGATTATCTGTGTGTTGTTTAGGTTTACGTCTGTTGGCATGGCACACCAAAGCTCTTAAGGAGGAAGAGTAACATGAATGCCATTCCAGTTGGCACCACTGAGTTTCAGGATAGAAGGCCCAGTGTACAGTTTTTTGCACGTTGGCTGCCGTAGTAGAGTTGCAAATTTGGTAACCCCAAACCTCGCTCCCATCTATTCCTCTGTAATAAAGATTTTTGAAGCCTTGGAGATTTATTGCCGCATATAAAAGAGGAGAATACACCGTCACCGTGCTACAAAAGAAGGACCTGGGAAGGAAAAGAGGCAAACCTTGAAATCGGTACAAATGTTGCAGTTTGAAAATCCTCTTTATCTTTTGTTGTTATAGAAATTGTTGTCAAATTATTGACGCCTGGGATGAGTCTGTTGGCCTTTAGTGCTGTGGACAAAGGTGCGATAGCTATGGCGAAAGAGGAAGGGGGGGTGGCGGGTAGCGGACAACCTTGGCGCCCCCCCCGCGTTAAAGGGAAGAATTTGGACCCGATGTGTATAGTAAACGCACCCAAGAAATAAAGCCCAATTATTTTGCGGGAAAAGAATCGAGTTCCATTTCCACCCGGTCAAAAGCCTTTTCGGCGTCTATAGAAATGACACCTTCCGGAACAGTCATTGAGGTTGGAGGGAAGATTATTTTAAGAAGCTTTTCACTTTCACTTTGTGAATGAGTGACGGTTTTTGATAAATCCTGTTTGGTCCTCGGTGGGTAGAACCGTTTCAGGTCTGCATGCTAAGACTTTGGCAAGTATTTTGACATCCACGTTGAGGAGTGAGATAGGGCGGTATGATGAACCTTTATCTGGGTCTTTACCCTTTTTAGGTATTAGAGATATGGCAGCTTGTTTGCGAGTGGGCGGTAATGTGCCTTGCTGCAGAGATTCATTAAACATCTCTAACAAAAGAGGGGCAAGTTGTTTGGAAAACTTTTTGAAAGATTCTACAGAGAAGCCATCAGGCCCTGGAGACTTTCCACTGTGCATCTCGGAATTGTCACTTGGTGACTCCGATTCATAGAGTTGAAAGGACCTGAAGGTGTCATTGTTCCCAGATGGGTCAGTAATTATTTGACCTGAGGTGTCTTCTATTTGAGTAATCAGTTGTGAGGCCAACCCACTCTTTAGCTGATGTGCGAGGAGACGCCCCCGTGTTCATATCAGATGCCTCGTGTTTTGAGTAAAAACTTCTCTGCCTCCTTTGTTGACATGAGATTTAATTCTGTCTGTATTTCAACTTTTACTTTGTACAGCTCTGCAGTTGGAGCCAATGCGTAACGTTTATTCTAGATCAGCTATTGATTTTAGCAGCTCTTCTTTTCTTGTTAATCTGTGTTAATATTGTTAAAATGTGCAGAATATGAAATTATCTTGCTTCTCAGGACCGCCTTAAGAGTCTCCCAAAGGCTAATATCGTGGGTTTGGTTGGTTTCTGGGAACAAATCTATAGATTGAGTGATACAGGTACAAAAGTGAGAGTCTGAGAGAAGTGTAGGGTCAAGTTTCCAAGGATGGAATTCTTTGGAGTGACTTGAAATTCAGGTCTAAATGATAAAGGTGAATGATCTGAGTTTACCCTTGCCAAGTATTCAGTAGAGGCCACTGAGGGGAAGTAAGGGAGGGAAATAATCTATGCGAGAATGCGACTTATAAACATCCAACATCCTTATCTGTTGGGTGTAGAAATCGCCAAGGGTCAGTATAGCCGTATTGATTCATGAATTGTGAAGAAGTCTGTGCCATTTTAGAGGGGGTGGCAGCTTTGGGTTTTGATTTATCAAAGAGGAGGTTTATAACAGTGTTCATTTCACCCCAAGTATCAAATAATGAGAATGTAATTTGGGTATTGAAGAAAGGAGCTTCTTCATGATGGTTTAAAACGAACATTTTCCTTAATCAATGTTGCTGCTCCTTTTGTTTTCGTCTTAAACCTAGAGCGAACGATTGAGCTTATCCAGGGTCGACTTAGTCGCTGATGGTCAATAGTACATAATGAGTCTCTTATAGGAAAATTATGTCTGTTTTAAGATCTTTTATATGGGAAAATATCCTTTCTCTTTTACAGGCCCATTGACCCCCCCCCATACATATTAGTCCAGCCACCTACACTATTCCCTATGTGCACTCCCCCAAGCGGAGTGAACTTCTGGTACTGTATATCACACTCCTTGAATTCCGGAGGAAGACTCTACTCTTCTACCTCCTATTGGTAGAGAGAGTCTAAGAGCATTCAAATGAACAAGCTTAACGCTACAACTATGTGAACCAACAGCTGGAATTTGAACTTAACTTAATTTAATTCTGCTAAAATAATTATACAGTTCAACATAGGCTATGAGTTTTAAAGATTTGTCAGTATAAAGTTGCTATTACTGGTTTGATCAGATTCTATTCTGAATTTAAAGACATTTTCCCCCATTGAACACGTAGGCCTAATAGGCTGTCAAAAAAAGACTTATCCCAGTCATTCTAGTCATTTTATCACATATTTGCACTCATGTGAGACCATGGGAATTTGTTCTGATGGCACATTTTTGCAGTCAAAGCAAAAGATTTGCATGTCCTTTTAAGACAGTGTCCTTGTCGTTTTCCGGTCAAATAGGAACGGGGGGCTAGAGTCTGACAAGACTGTTGGAAACCACAAGTGTGGAATCACACACGTCGGGCGTCGAGCCTCGATGAAAAAAGCTGCAGGTCAGGGTAGCGTTGTACGAATATCCGTACGGGTGATCTTTCCAACGTTGCCGAGCTCGGCGCCTCGTGAGGTTCCCGTCCATTTCCGTCCAGGGATTTGACGGCCATAGTCGGTTAAAACGTCGCTGGTCAGGTGTTGATTGAGGGAAACGCGCTGCGTCCTCTGCATTGTTGAATTTATATTCCACCGGTGACAACAAGGCACTTTTTGTTGTCGTTTGGTCTTGCTTTTCAGCTTTTTCGCCGCTGCGTTCCTCAGATCCGGGAAGATGAACATCTTACAGCATGTCCCTGACATATGAGCCGTCCATTTCCTCCTTGCAATCGCGAGGACTCGCTCTTTCTGCTGGAAACGCAGGAAATGCTCGATAATGGGTCCGGGACGCTCTCCCGCGTGCTCTGTCCAGCCCGGGCCGGTTGGTAAACGAGCCATCCTGTAGCAGGCCGACAAAAAAACTTTGGCGTGATGGCGGCAGCTGCTCGCCCCTCGCATCCCTCCGGCAGATCAACGACGTGCGATCTGTTTTCGAGGTCCTCCGTCTTCGCCAATAACTCCTTGTTGTCGCTCTGGAGCTTATCCATCTGCTTTTATAAACGTTCCAGCCTGTCACTGTGGTCAGACAAGCAAACTTCCAGTTCGGTGATACGAGGTTCATAGGCTTCAAGCTTTTTACACGACGCATCCGGTGACAGATTTATAGGCGAGAGTGAAGCATGAATCTCGGACATGTTAGCTGCCCGGTTTTTCCTCCAGTTCGGATTCGAGCGCGGAGACGGAAAGCGCCGTGTCCTCATCTGACTGCCCCGCCATTACATTGGCCGTCACCGGCCTTGGCTAGCTCGTTAGGCTCGGAGGCGGTCTTCGCTTTTCGCTCGCCCGTCATTGATGAAATGACTTGTTATCTTAAATTAACTCACTTGCAGTTGAACAAGTTCCCGGTTTTGTTGCTCGTAGCGTTCGTGTGTATACGTATATGGAATCGTGCTCAGAGCTTCTCGCCACGCGTCTGCCCCTAACCCTAACCCTAACCCTAACCCTAGCCTGTCGCCATACCGGAAATCCCAATTTATCTTTTGTAGTCTCTGACTTTCCGGAGTCTCTGACCCATCAACATCACAAGACTTTCAATCTCTGACCCCATGTTCTCTTCGTCCAATAGCATAAAACAACCTCTTTGGATTCCAGCGGATCTAAATGGGAATTCAGCTGTGAATGACTCAAGTGCACCGTGCAATACATGGTTGGCCTGAAGTCAAAAAGTTCAGGTGCAGGCGTCAAAAGGAGCCATCGCAATCGAGCCAGAAATGAGGGAGTGAGGAATGGAGCGTTTCAGTAGAAGCTTCTTCTGACTCCTAATTGTCCGACTGAAGTCAATGTCCTAATGAGTTTCGGAGAAACTATTGCTCCACTTATTCTATATCCATCTGTCCTGCGTTTCTGAACTCAAGCCACAATTTTAACACAGGCTGTGTCGTTTTGACTCGGAATGCTCGTTGTTCCTGACAGTCGAAGATAATAGGAGGGTCTGAGTACTTAAAGATGAATTAAATTGGCGTTTCTAGCCCCCATGGGACAATTGGACCCTATAGGCAGCTTTTGCCTGTCAGAAGGATTTAGGAGGAGTTTTGGTGAATGGGAATGAGGTTTCCGTGCCACCCGTGCACAGACCGGACTCATTTCTCCTGCTTGTGGTTAGCTCCGTGTCCGTCCCGATTCTCCCATTACGTAAG